>CALNVZ010001716.1:245004-270902 GCA_940671915.1 Paracentrotus lividus
TAAATTCTTTTAATTCCCCCCCCCCCAAAAAAAAAAAATGGTTCAATGTCTTCAACTCAAAGAAACGGTATCATTACTCTACTCCCTAAGACAGACAAAGATCCTTTGTTCATTAAGAATTATCGTCATATTACTTTATTGACCACAGATTATACAATTTTGGCCAACTTTCTTGCTTACCGTTTAAAACGGTGTCTACATTATGTTATTCATGCTGATCAATCTGGTTTTATGAAAGGTAGATACATTGGCCAGAATATCCGTTTTATTTTGGATATTATTGAATATACTGATGCTAATGACATTCCAGGTTCCATTGCTCTTCTTGATATTCAGAAGGCCTTTGACAGTGTTTCCCATGAATTTTTATTCCAAACACTAGAGCATTTCAAATTTGGTTTCAATTTCATAAATTCTATTTAGACATTGTATACTGCTCGTCAAAGCTGTGTTATTAATAATGTTTTTTTTTTATCTGAACGAATCTCTATGAATAGAGGAGTTTTTCAAGGTTGTCCGATTTCTCCTTACCTTTTTCTTTTTGTTATTGAGATAATGGCTCTATCTGTTCGTCAAAGTGATCAAATAAAAGGTATCCCTTTTGGAAACCAGGAAGCTAAACTCTTTTGATTTGCTGACGATTCTGTTTGCTTTTTAGATGGGTCAGAAATTTCCTTTTCTCAGCTTTTTGAAACTTTAACTCGCTTTGGTCATTATTCAGGATGTAAACTAAATTTCAGTAAAACAGAAGCGATTTTGATTGGTTCTGAAAAGGGTTGTCAGATTTTTCCTTATTCTAATCAAGGTATTTCATGGAAACATTCGCATTTCAAATGTTTGGGGGTCAATTTTTCCTTATCAACAAATCAAATTTTTGATCTAAATCACAAAGAAAAATTAAAAAGAATCAAGCAGACTGCTAATTGCTGGAGGATGAGAAATCTTTCTTTGGTTGGTAAAGTGTGTGTAATTAAAACAATTGTACTGCCACAACTTATTTTTCTTTTTCAGTGCTTTGTATTAAAATACCAGGTTCCTTTTTCAAAGAGTTGAATAGTATTTGTTTCAGTTTTATTTGGAACGGGGGCAAAGACAGAGTTAAAAGAAAAATTATGTGTAATGATTATGTACAGTCTGGCCTTAAAATGATTGATCCATTAACTTTTGCTAATGCCCAAAAGATGGTCTGGGTGAAAAATATTCTTGATGTAAATTATTTTGCCCCTTGGAAAGACATTGAAATATCTTTTTTATTAAATTTCAATGGTGATGTTTCTTACTTGTGGAATTCTTTAGCTCCATAAAGTATCCTTAAATCACTTGGTAATATACAACTTGCTGAATCTCTTCGTGTTTGGTATTTATACAGAGAAGAAGCTACTGTAGAATTTTATGGTCATAAATGTTCAGAATTAAGTGCTTGTCAATGCTTTTGGTTCAACAGGTTTATTCGATCTAAATCTAAATCCTACCTTTTTTACGAATCTTGGTTTGATAAAAACATTCTTACCTTATCTGATTGATTTAATCCTCTTTTCCCAGGTCATAAACTATTTGAAGAATTGGTATTAGATTTTGGTATTCCCTCAGGAGATAGAAGGAAATTCAATTTTTTAATCCAAAGCATCCCAGAAGAATGGAAAGAAAATTTTGATGTTGATATTGTTGGAGTTCATGAAACTATTGTTCACAATCTGCTTAGTGCTAATTTTGTTTTTCCAAGGATGCATATACTGTGTTATTTGGTTCCCAGGTTCCTGACAATAGATATGATTATTGGTGTAATAATTTACCTGTCCCTGTCTCCATAAACTGGGAAAAAGTACACAACACCATTTTTTTTGGTACTATTGATACTAAACTAAGATCCTTTTATTTTAAGATTTTTCACAAGGCCATTGCTCTGAATGGCTTTCTTCACAAGATTAAAAGAAGAGATTCCCCAAATTGCTCACTTTGTAATAAAGAAGTGGAGACAATGGTTCATTTATTCCGTGATTGTGAAATGGTATCTTCAATATGGCTTGATCTACTTGATGTAATTTCTCTTAAATGTAAAAATTTGGATATTCATATTGTATCCAACTTTGAAAAAATCTTTGGATTTGGAGATGATAAGTTTATCTCTTATTTATTCTTATTACTAAAATACCATATTTACATTTGTAAGTTTAATAGCAATGTTCCTAATTTCGCTGTTTTAAATCTTTTGTTAAGAAACTGAATATATGTTGGCTAAGAAACGAAACAAACTTTCCATCCACTTTAAAAAATGGCGTTTTGATTTATAATTTTACAAATTCTTGATTTTATTGATTGTTGGATTTATAATGTCTACGCTTAAATTCAAAGTAATGTTTTCTGAACGCTCCAACAAGATTGTTTTCAAACGATATTGAACATTTTCTTGTCTGTTTGCAACTAGGTGTTTCAATTCTGTTAAAACTCATCATTCTGCGGGTGGACTGTATTCACTGTTTGACCTCCGCTAGGTATGTAGGTCATTAGTTATCGGCATTTTGTTAGTCTAGAATCCGGACTCTTAAAATGACTTGTGCGGTTTTGTATCCCCGTCTCGCCATCCTCTGCACAATTTGCGCTCGGGTGGCTGTCGCGTAACTTTTCCCTTATTTTTTGACACTGTGGGATTGGCGGCTGCTTCGGGGAGAATAGTTTATTGCTGGAGTCCAGATTCTAGTTTGTTTTGTATTCCTTGGCGCTCTCAGTACATACTGATCTTGTTCTAATAATATTTGTTAACTTTTTACAAGTTTACCTTTCCATGATATATATATATATATATATATATTTATATACATTGTGCTTTTAACTGCATTGTAGAAACAATTGTGTACTTAGTTGTTGTCAGCAATATGTCAACGTTTACATACTATATGATCATGATGATGACCTTTAGACAGAAAATTGCTGCACTAATTCAAATTGATACAAATAAGTGACATATAAGCAAGTACATAAACCAACAATCTGGTTATTCTACTGTATATTAAATCCACACATGACTGATTCTTTAAATATGGGTATATTATCTTATTATCTAACATGAGACATATGTGATAATGAAACAGTCAACAAGAAAAAGAAAAGCAGGCAGGAGGAAGAGCACTAGTAGGGAAGAGAGAGAGAGGGAGAGGAGAGAGAGAGAGAGGAGAGAGAGAAAGAAAGAGACGGTGAGAAGAGAAGATGATGAAGGATGAACAAGGGTTTTAGTGAGAGAGAGAGAGAGAGAGAGAGAGAGAGCAGAGAGTGACAGAGATGTAATCAAAACATTGTTAAAAAAATATAAATTATATTTAGAAAGTGGTGAATTATATAAGCAATAGGAGACAGGAAAATTGAATGAAAACAAAAACGTGAATCCATTACAAGAACAGAAAGAGAGAGAGAAATGCAGTCATTAAAAGCGGATGCAACTAAAACAGCGAAAATGGAGAAGGATGAAAGGAAGAGAGAGAGGACTGAATTAAATCGGAAGAATATCAAAATATAAAATATAAAACACTGACTGGAAAAAAATTAAAATAAAGTATATTATTTTATAAATAATTAAAAAAAAAAGATCGAAAAAGGGAAGAAAGTGGATAAAACAAAATGTGATAAAATATGTCGGTGCCTCTTCTTTGTCTATCTCGTCGGCCGTCTGTGAAATTCTTCAGTAATTCCCCCCCCCCCCACCCCTCTCTCTCTTTCTCTCTCCCTCTCGCTTTGTCTTTGAAAGACAATATAAGTATTCATAAAGCAAAGGAAAAGGCGGACCGATTATGGATCCGCCTTTTCGAACATGGAAAGTTAGAGGCAGAGAGAGTGAGAGAGAAATAGGATGGAGAGAATGGGTTATTAAAAGAAAGGGAAGTGGGGATGAATATGCCTACAGCTAGAGATAGAGCGGGATAAAGTCGAAGGAAATATAAAAAGAAATATGTAAACATGCAGGAAAACCAAGTAATAGTGCAGTCAGACCGGCCAGACCGACCTCAAACCGACTAAAAATGAATGAAAATGTCAAGATCGGGAACCGATGCAAGTCCGGCACTAAAACCGACAACCCCGAATCTCCCTGGAACCCTCCCCGATTCTACCTTGACCCCTCCCCGATTGCACACTGATTGATCTTTGTTTCGTTTTGTTTTGATTTGCATTCATCCAGTGAATTGAATTTGGATAGATGTTGATGGGTTCTTAATCAATAAGGATTTTTTTTTCACGTTATTATGCGCTTGTCCAGGATTTCACAACCCGCTCCCCCCCCCCCTCCTTCTCACCAGTAAAACTTAAGTCTACAGCTAAAATGGTCAATGAGCATATGAATAAAGCCCCTCTTTCAAAGTTAAATTTTCGGGATTTTTATTTCATTTTTAATTTTATTTTGTATTGTTGTTATAATTACAACAACATAGGGCACTGTAAGTCCATACTTGTTTTATTTTCTAAATAGCGTTTTCATGAAGAAAAAAAAAGTAGTACCACTATGAGAAGAATGAATGTAGGCGCGAAGGGTAAGAATTTTTTTCAATTTGTCAATGTTCGTATCAATAATTTAGCGCCCCTTAAATTTCAAAAGCGCTTTGGCACCCCTTAAGTTTAAGATCAATTTGATGCCCCCTTAAGTTGAGACGATTTGGCGCACTTCTTTGATTTTAAAATCGATTTGGCGCCCCTAAGTTTAAGATCACCCTCTTATGTCACGTCACCTTTTTGTACCTCCGTAAGTTTGAGATAAATTTGGCACCCATAAGTTTGTTATCGATTTGGAGCCCCTGTAGTTTAAGATGGAATTGGCTCCCCTCAACTATTGGTCACTTTTGGGCCCCCTAAGTTTGAGATCAATTTGCAACCCCCTAATTTTGAGATCCATATGGGAACCCCCTTCCACTACTTTAATTTTAATTTCCTTATATTTATTTCCTTCTACGTCCCCTCTTTCTTTTTCTCTTTTTGTTCCCTTCCCCTCCATTTTTCTTATTTATCATTTCCCTCTTTTTCCCCTTTTCCTTTTCTTCCAATTTTCATGCCCCCTTCACGCCCATCGGGGGGTGGCTCCGTGCCCCTCCCCCCCCCCCCCCCCCCCCCCCAACCCTCCACCTTCCCCAAAAGTACGCGCATAGTTATTATCCATATGATTTGTATTGCAACAGCCAGCAGACAACCATGGCGCAACTGGAAGCATTTTAAATGTTAAAATAATTATCCTATGCGCCCAAAATCTTTTTAGTATCTTTGGTTTGGCATCGTTTTCTTGTCGGTCTCAATACAGCCCCTATGCGGTTTGGTATCGGAATTGGAGTGGCTTCGTTCGGTGTTGACTCGGGCAAAAAGTCTCTTTTCATAACCCCGTCGATGTTGAATCGGGATTGGTTCGGCCGATAGCAATTTGACTGAACTTGGTATTGAAACCGACCACATTCCGATCTTTTATTCCGACCCGAGATCAAACCCAGACCGAATGCTCCCCGCTTTTCTCGAGCTGTCCCCGACTCGTCTCCGACAGCTCCCTGATGAATGGTCGGGGAGAGATCTTTCGAACATGCTTGAAAGATTCCACCCCGATCCTTTCTTTAAACCGATGCCAGACTGATTTAAAACCGATAATTCCGACCTCATACCGACGTTAAACTGACAACAGACCGAACCCTGCCATAATCATCCTGATGGCTGCCGAATCCATCCCGATTGACACAAAAGTGTTTTGGGGTGATCGGTTTGAGGTCGGTCTGCCGGTGTGACTCTACCATAAACTAGAAGGCAAACAGGTTTTTAAAAAATAATGAGAGGAAAAGAGGAAAGAAAGGAGTAAAATTATCAGGCTTTGTATTTTGTCAGCTGATAATTGATTGTTCAGAAATTAAGTACGCATGCGCAAATGCTACCATCGCAGCTGACATCGCACAGTGTGAGACAAACCATCGCAGGCCCTGTGGTAGCAAGCGATAGCAAGCGATATCGCTTTGCATCGCATCGCAAGCTATCGCTTGAAAAATCGCACAGTGTGAGACGGGCTTAAGGGACAGGCCTTAACATGGTTTAAATCGTACATGTTAAACCGTACTCAATGCACCTACTCACATGGGAAAAAATCTGATGTTTTAAGGCTGAAGTCAATTGTCTCTCAGGGATACTGGGGCCTCTCCTTTGTACTCTTTTCATGAATGACCTGCCATAAGTAATCGAACATGGTAGAATTACCATGTACGCAGATGACACCGCCCTCATGTCTAGTGTCTCTGACCCAAATTAAATTGAAAAAATGTCTCAATCATGGTCTGAATCTTATGAGGTTGTGGCTTGAAAGAAATAAGCTCACCTTAAACATGGACAAAACATGTTATATGGTTTTCGGAACACCTCAGAAATTGTTGAATTTACAACATACACCGATTACAATCAAGGCTTTGAATGTGCCAATCAAATATGTTCAGAGTGTAAAGTATATGGGGGTTTGGCTCGACCAACACCTATCTTGGCAGGAACATGTCAAGTACACTTCTAATAAGATTGCCTCTCGGTTAGCTTTACTGCGCAGAATTAGGAAATATCTCACATCGGATAGTGCCAAATTGCTTGCCAATGCCCTAATTCTTCCATACATGTACTTTAATAATTGTAGTAGCTCATGGAATAATTGCAGTAAAGGAACAAAAGATATTTTGATTAAACAGCATAAACAGACGGCAATAATTGTTCTTAAAGCAAACACTTACACTCCAACCTCTGAATTGATTGGTACACTCAAATGGATTGATATGGAAGGAAGATGGTTGATTCCTTAAAGAATAACGGACCATCATATTTATATGAAATGTTCACATTATCACTTAATACACACAAGTACAGAACAAGAAATTCTGAAAATCATGGAGTTGTCGTCCCAAGAGTTAGAACTGATTGTGGTAAACGTGCCTTTTCAGTAGACGGTGCTCTGCTTTGGAATAATTTGCTCCTCTCGGTGCGTAATGCCCATAGCCGGAATGTATTCTGTTTCATGTCCTTGAGACAGTGTTGTTAAAGATAGGATTTCAATTTCATTTTATGATAAGATTTCAGTTTTTGTTTCTTCATACGATTTCATTTTTTAGTCTTTGAGACAAATTTCCCATAGCCATGTAATATATATCATCTTAATTTCAGCACGCATGCTCTGCTAGCTATAGAGTTTTTTCTATGGTATAAGGAATTAGTTAAGTGACTGCATTATATTGGATTGTTGTAACAGAAAGTACAGAATACATGTATTATATAATTTACAATACTGCAATATTTCCATTTTACCTTTTTTTGTTTTCTTCTTCTTCCGAAAGAAGACACAAGTTAATCTTTGTTATTATAATTATATTACCTAATTCAATTGGAACTCTATTCTATATTTGTGACCCGCGGCAACGGTTTCAGGAAAATGTAGGGAATTTTGAAAATGTACTTTTTCATGGATTCATCATGACGAACGCAGTCCGTTTGAGGACAGTATACCCCCTTCTTGCAACTCTATTAGTTCTCTTTTCCAAGTGTGACCAGGGACGTGAGAGGAGACCCTGGTGTGACAAACACCTCAATCAGATATCTATCTAAAAAAACATCTGTTCCTTGACCTCGGTCCAAACAGTGGTCACCCAAGGTCACAGCTGGGGGCCAACATTGTTTACATTAAACGATCAAGATGTCTGTATCGATACATTTTTATTAGTTTTTTATTCTTGTACTTTCCTTATTCCGAGGTCAATTTTCTTCGTTTGAAATTGAAAACGAATTAACATTTGATTTCTAAATATAATATGCCTGTGAAAACTTGAAATATATCAAATACAATCATTTTATTTTGAAGGGCCTACTCATAGACAGAGCTACTATTACGTAACATCCCAGCTGTTGTTTATCTTTTACCCCTGGCTCAACGCTCAAGCTGGCCTGTGGAGTTGCAACGTTTGATAACAGGGATTATCTGGCCATGCAGGGCCGATAGTGCTTGGAAAAAGTTTCAAACGAGGATTTTCTATAAGGGGGTCTGATACCTGAATAAGGACTGAAAAGTCAGGTAGGCTTGCAAACGAGGGATTGACGTAATGATGGTGTCCACTTCCTAAGCTTTCCAATAATATAAAACACTTATACCTTTCAACTTTAGATATGCGTACACAAAGCGAAAATTAGCGCATTTTTCTATTTCCTCGCACGGAAATAGAATCATTTCAGCCCGTCTAGGAGAAAGTGAGTTCTTTTTGCCTAATTCCGTTGTCGCCGGTCACATTTGATCATAATCATTTATTCGTAATTTTGTCTGATACCACATTTGCAACCATTGACCTCTATAATTATGTACACTGTACAATGTTTAATTACTTGTTCATGTTTTGTATTAATTAATGTTTATTTTGTATGTATATGTATGTGTTTAACAGGGCGCCCTAAAAAATCAATGTTATACGAATGATGGGGCTACCCTGTATAAATAAAACGGAATAAATAAATAAATGGAGAGGACATGTTGTTTAACTTTAACGGAAAAGATACGTTTTACAAAAATATTCATCACTTTCACATTTCTTGGTCAAATTTAGTCAAATAAGATGTATGATGTTACATAGTGGCTCTACATACTATAAATCATTAAAATTTCACACAACTTTCAAAAGATTAATGTATGATATCAGTGAACATAATCAAAATTATGAAATGGGAATCCCATTTCCGTTAAAAATGCACTAAAAAAATGTTATTAACATAAACAAAATGTGCAGGGTTACAAAAATTTAACTGTCGGTTGCTGTTAATAAGGTTCATCAAATAAAACGGCCAAAATGATATAGTAATTGTTTAAAAGATACCAAAATGGGGGGAAAAGTGTACATTGAGGGAGGTGTCTCCGCGACAGAATAGACAATTTCGTCTCCGCGACGGATAACAAGTATGAGAGGAACCAATATAATAAGCATGTTAAACGCCACAAAGTGACCCGTACTTACGACGGGTTAATTAATATTAATAGACATTTAAGCATGATAGATGTTAATACTCACCTTTTTTGAATACATAATTTTCCGCATTATAGCTTCATAGACAGAACAGTTAACATAACCTGGAATAGTATTGCCTGGTTTATTTCACAAAAAACGGTGCCTTAACAGCCGGTTTGTGCAGCGTTTGTTACAGCGACACGTTGATAATGTCAGGGAAAAAATGATGTGCAGTGGCTTGTATTATAACACAACAACACGTTTATTGCGCATCCCATTGGATTTCACCTCGTATTATATATTGGAGTGTGTAGTGTGCATGTTTGATTTGAATGGTAAAACAAAGTTTTGCTCTTCTCGATATTTCCAAGTATTAAAAGCGAAGATATAAGGAGTATAAACTTTTAAAGAATTTATCAACTAGTTTCGGCAATAATATTTTAGAATGAATTATTGCTCGCGCAAGGATTCATACCAAAAAATAATAATAATAAAGGCTTCAATACGACTTGCATAGAGACTTAGGATCCTAGTTTAAATTATATGCAATTTTTTACAACAACCGAAAAAGGTTAAGTTTTGTTTTCCCTTTTTACATTTTTGGTAAAAAAAAACAAAGAAAGAATACAGCGTTAATCATGTTGATATTCGTTGTCAAAGAAAAGGTGTCTTTTATATCGCGGTAATCTTGCCTGTTGGGTACTTCACTGGGTGGGTAAGCTGATATTTTCCAGGAATATATGGGAACTACTATATTACCAGTTTGAGATGTTTTTAAGGTGATTTGTTTGTGTTTACAAATTTAGGTATCTTCTCATAAGAAAAAGCCCGCGGCGTAGTGCGTGAACGCCGAGGCTCGGCGCTTAAAGCGGCTTTTTCTAAAACCCGCGTCACACTGTCCCGAAGGTTAGCAACGATGGAAACACGATCATGGAAAAAAAAACTAATTTTGCCCTGATCACGAAGGCATCACGAAAGTATCACGAAAGCATCGGGCTACTTAAGAGTACTATAGACTGTTTCAAAAAGAATAGAGCAGTTGGGGAAGTATAATTAGGTATGATATCTTCTAAAAAAATGTCCGTATGTGGTATCACATTTAAACAAGTGTGCAACAATAAATATGTGTAGTATCGATTAGCTGATCGATATTACACACATGTATTGTTCCGGAGCGATGAATTCGTAGCCACTATGCGCAAAATCTAAATATAGACCATGGAAAAGCATTCGCAAACTAATTTATTTTCTTAATATGTAGAAACGTGATCAAATCTCATGATCGACATCACCAAATGAGATGGGGAAAAAAATAAAATGCTAAAGAAGGCCTAATTTTCCTCCTTTATAAAAATATTGAATAATATTACGTTGTGATTGAGTAAACAAAATGTTTTCCACCTGTACCATTTCATTTGATACTGCTTGTATAATTAGCAATCTTAAAACGACCATGACCATCGGTGGGGGGTTTTTTTTTCAGGCTTCGGCAGCAACTTCCGAAGCATCAGCAAAATATTTGGCAGCAAGAAAACCAAAAAACATCTCGATGGACTATGAGAAGGTTCACTTCGTTAGAGCATCGTGATGGTAGCATCCGGCATCTTTGCCCTACGACTTCATGACGACTTCTCAATGCCATCGTGTTGTCAAGTATTGTCAAGCTCGCATCGCACTTTCAAGAGCAAGGAGGGACCCACGGTCATCGATATTTTTAGATTTGATTGCTATGATCACGAAAGCATTGGGCCATTCGTGTACCCTTCGTGTGTCCTTTGCACCTGCATAAATCCGTACAAAAATGTCATTCATCTGTGGGATATTACACAATAGTACAAAGCGTCATCCCGCTAAAGAATAGGAAGTCGCAATCGTGTAATACCTTCTGTAGGCATCGGTTGATTTTCCGTTAACCGTAATATTTCACCATCGTGAAACATTGCCACCTAGCCTTAATCCCTCTGCCACGCTGCTAATCCCTATTGTGCCATGGGCTGTAATCCCTGGCTGCCAAGTTCTTTTCCCTGTGTATTTCTAAAGTCATTTTGGGATGCTCTTTTATATATTTTGCTCCATAACTTTTTTTAGAAGACATTTCAGGAAAAAATGTTCTACATATAAAATGTGGCATTTTAATTTCTCTTTCCAACCCTGCCATTTTTTTTTCCCTATAGAAATAAAGTGCATGAGCCACAAATTTAGATGATTCCAGGCCGGTCTATTTGTGTGTATATACTGTGTACAAAGTATATGAAAAAATGCATGTATTGTCAGTGTCTGATACTTCATTATTAGTATTTCATATTTTACAATAATTTTAAGGATCAAAACAGAAACAGTATATATTGTCTAAAGTATATGGCATTTTTAGTTGTGTTTCTTTGTTCTCATGTTTATTGATGATTATAAATATAAATAATGTTTTATTTTCATTTTCCCTCCTTCATGTATTACTTTTACTAAAACTTTATCTTCATCCTTTTCCTATCTTTATAACCAATTATCTGTTTCTTACACTCGCTCCCCACACTCACTCTTTTCATTATTTCTATAGGTAATTAGAACACCTGAGCCTCCCTATTCAAATCCAGCTGGTTACTTCTTGTATCACTCCTTTGAAGAAGTCTTTTCATTGAGTATAAAGAGGAGCAAGCCCAGCACTTTCTGTTTTTTGTTCTGTAACACACAACTTATATAAACACAAACCATTCAAACTATTCATAATTCAACCTCATCATCACCATCACATAACAACAACACACAACCAACCACCTTTGCTAGAAAAAAAAAAAACAAATACAATATCACACTTATGACTTATAGAACAACAAATTCACTCTGTAATATAGTTGAATAATCTTTGGTGACATTTTATTGGATGCATGTGACAAATTGAAATTACATTCTATGAATTAGTGGTTCATTCAAAGAAGCATGGCAATATTATACATAAGCATAAGCAAGTGACGATGCCTTTCATTAATAAATAATAACAACAAGAAAGTAAGGTGGATATCAGTTTTTACATTATAAGTTACATATATGTATGGTCACCGCCTCCATTACACGTTTAGTCAGAAACCTCATTATACATGTAACTGCCTGCAGTATTCAAAGATATCAGTCAATAATTTAATTTTTAGCCGCATGTTACTGGATGAATGTTGCAAATGAACAGTATATTGCATAAAATAATTGTTCGATAAATAAAGCATGGCAATAATGATGGCACAAAGTGTGAAAATTCATAATGTCATGCAATAGACAAGGTGTTTATTGCTATCGTCATATCAAAATAAACAAGATGAATATCACTTTTTATATTTACATACAGGTATCACCTCCACCCAAATATCATATTGTCAGAAAGATATGAATGTAAGATATAAAAAAATGATAGCATACATACAAAAATATGAATAAGTGCGATACGAAACATTGTAAACAAAGATTTACCCTTCAAATTAAAAAAAAAAGTTGTAGTGTTGTACAGTAAATTCCCATTACGACAAGCAGTTAAAATGTGATTCTCCCTGTACTAATTTCAAACATGTGTTCATATATTTTATGGTAAGGATAACAGGACTTCATTATAAGAAAGTAATTGGCTTGTATGTAAAGATAACAGTGATTTCAAATTTTTTGCTGCATGAATGTGGATGAATGTCGCATATAAAAACCACATTGATATAAACGATAAATAAATTATGGCAATAATCTTGGCAGAAAGTTAAAAAAAAAAAGAATCTCAGGCACGATGCTTGCTATCATTAAATATTGAATTGGCATGGAGACGAGATGGAGGCTTAAGAGCGTATTATGACTGGTAGATATGACAACTATGAGTTATTATTTGATTTTTTGCTCATATAGATTTACACACTGTGCAAAGGTAACTTGTGAAGTACATCACATTCAGGAGTCAAACTGCACTGATTGATGTGTTTTTCTATGAATGAAACAAAGTAGTTGATTGAATAAAAAATTAAAATAAAATGAATATCACTTTTTTATATCCTCAGGTTCAACTCTTCATCCCCATTCCATTGTATCGTAATACTTTATCATTGCAAAGTTCAGTGCATATCGACAAGGCTAAGACAAGTTAAAAAATATATAATTATCAATAATCACAAAAATATTACAAATAAAAATTCACTCTAAAATGATATATTAAATTTAGAGTTGTACAAATATGTTGTTTGGTACCATCATACTAGGAGTACAAAAAAATACATGGTAAACCAATATGAATCAGCATTGCACAAATATTAAAATGGCACTTATAATACTGCTATGGCATACAATTGAGTATATGAATATAAGAAAGGCCTAAGTCCATGGGAGGCCATTTCGAGATAATCGAAAAAAACTGAATATTTTTTTAATTGTGGGCAATTAAAGTATATTTGGCCAAAAGACATCAGAGAACATCATAAACAAATTTAAGTGTAAATTTTTTATGAACATAAATTTTCAAGTTACTTGTGGGCGGGCCTTTTGTCTGGTGGACTTGGTCGTTTTAGAATCATATGGACTTGGGTCGTTCTTACATTCATATACATGGTAGACTTCTGTAGTACTGAATGTATAAAAATGATACACAAGAGATTTCTTTTATATATCAGACAAAAAGGGCCCCTTATCTTTTTGTATTTTAGGTTTTTTTTTAATATTTTTTTTTATAGCTGATGTGTTTTGGGATGAGCGAGCGGGTGTGGGTGTGGGTGTGTGGGTTTTAAATGTGAGGACATGTGTAGGTGTTCAAATACTGAAAAAAAAGTTTGCAAAATGAGTATTATTCACGTTGTACAGTTCACTGGTTCTTCCATCCATGAAACCAAGAAGTCTTAAGCCACAAACAACAGTTCAAGAATGGGGGGGGGGGTGGGTATGGTCCTCCCTTTTATTTTTTTTTTTAAATTAAATAGAAAACAAGAAATACAGAGGGCGTCCCACTTAAGCTAAGGTTGGGGGTGTAAATGGAGTGAGAACTTTCCTTAGCAAGGACCTTTATTTCATGTTTGCCAGAGATCTTGGGGTAAATGCTTTTGTAAATGGGGAAATTTTTTATTTATTGATTATCAGTGAATTTTGGGGTAAAATTCTAAAAACAAAACAAAAAACTTTAATTGTGTTGTGAGTGAATTTTGTAAGAAACATCAATTCTGAATCCATCCTGCATGCCCCACATCAAGACACTCACATCAGCATGGAATTACTTTTTTTTTTGAGGAGCTATTTTTTTTTATATATATATTGAACACACACCCACCCAAACACCCCTCACACACCCTCTGACACACACACACACACCACACAGAAGCACAAACATCTGCAAGTGAACTTCAACTTCTTACTTTTTTCCATGTAACTCATGAGCAGGCCATTTGAGGTACTCAAGGTTAAACAAGAAGTAATGAGGAGAGGGCGCTAGATATGAATGTAAAGAAAAGCCTAAGTCCTGGACTTAGGCTTTTCTTACATTCATACCAGATGTTTATCCTTTATTTAAGGCATTTCTGAGATGATTTCAGATTCATCATTTATGCACAAGATGGGTCAATGTATAAGGAACAATTTCCCATATCTAACTCAATTCGCCAAAAATTGGACTTAGGCCTTTTTTATATTCATGTACTCAATTGCTTAGATAAATGGACACTGGTAGTGAACTGTTCAGTGTTCAAGCACGTGGAGTGTGGTACTTCTCAAAGCAAGGCTCCAAACACATTGGCAACTTGCATCTCTTGCAGTAGTAAGAAGTTGTCGTTCTTCGCTTCCCGTTCTTCTTAGAGCAAACAACGCAGTCTGGGTAGTATCTGCCATTCCCACCAGAGCATCTCTTCCCCGCAAAGTGCTGTCCTTCAAACCTCGGGGCCTCCCGGTTGTCGCGTGTCGATTCTCGCAGGACCTTGGGGCGACCTGTACGCTTGTTCACAAATCCATTGACGAGCCCATTGATTACATCCATCCTAAACTTCCTCGTCGGTGTAGACGCACCACTGGCAAGACGATATGCGAAATGGCCATTGACTAGTGCCACCTCTAAAAGAAAATGAAAAATGACCATATACCACTTGATGTGGCGATGAGGATAACGATAATAAGACATGCGTTGGTCCAGCAAGTCAACTCCTCCCATAGATGCGTTGTAGCCGCAGATTGCCGTTGGCTTGCTGACTTGCCAGACCCCTCCTGCAGACCTCCTGTCGCGAATCTGCCTGTGCTGGCATCCAGATGGGTGGATAGTGGAAAAAGCGCTGACCCTCTTCGTATCGTGCCACGTCACTCCAAGAAGGTCGCCTCTCCTAAAGAACTTTGGTGGATCTCCTTTGCGGGCTGCAGCAGATGACTCTCGCATCATTGGAGGTATCCCTTTACGGTTGAGTCTAAGGGTCTCACATGCCCCGAGGTTTTCGTCTTTCAGCGCATCCAACAACTGAGGCGAGGTATATAAGTTGTCCATGTTCACATGACTGCCGCTTCCGTTGAATGGTCTCGTCAGGTCCTTGACCACCCTGGTGCTCAACCCGTCTCCTCCTCTCCCCTCCTCCTAATACCAGTATAGACACTCCAATCGAGGCAAAAACCATTCGACGAATCAGTAAGAGCCCAAAATTTCACACCAAACTTCATAGGCTTCATCGGCATGTACTGTCTGAAAGAGAGTCTCCCTTTGAACGGTGCCAAGCTCTCGTCCACCGCCAGTTCCCGGCCTGGTGAGAAGGATTGCTGGTAGGTAGGGTGAACAAGATCTATCACAGGCTGAATCTTGAAGAGGGAATCATATCCAGATTGACCACGAGGTATCCTCTGCTCATTGTCGACCAGGTGCAGCATGGAGTTGGTACCTGAAAAGACAAAGAAAAAAAAATAGTAAACAAATAACTTTTGGTTTTATCATGATGGTACAATAATTTTTTTTTTTGTGTAAGATAAATTAGAAGTTTGATTGAGTAAAGTATAAATAGCTGAAACAAATGATTTGTGGAAAGCAGAAAGAAATGTATTGAAACTGCATACCCCAAATTTACAGAGCAAAATTTTACTATGCATATATCAATTTTGTTTTATATAATCCCTCCTGAAAAAGAAAAAAAAAATGAAATAAACTTACGGTTTGTATTAAATTTGCATATAAATATGAATATAAGCTGAGATGGGATGGAGACTTCATTTCGCCCCCTCCCTCACCCATTTTTTTTAGTCAGCTGAGACCCCACCCCATCCATCAATGCCTACAGAATAATTACAACATTAGAAATTGTAAAGTGAATCTGGAAACTTGAAACAGCTGAAACAAATGTCTGAACACAATGTAAAGGAATCCATTGAATTGAATGCATTCAGCCGAGTTCTTTGGATTTTTTTTTTCTAACGTTATGATTATTCAGAGGGGTTGGTATCTCTGTTATATGTACACCATAAAGATGACCAAATACTAACCGATTACGACGCGTAACTGTAGAGAATCCAGGTGTACCGAGAAGCCAATTGTCCTCCCAGTACTGGTCGATGGCAGGCTCGGTCACGAGGCCCATGGAGATTTGAAGAGCAATGAAGGCCTTCATTTCGGCAGGAGTTGTATCCGTCCACTTGTTCAATCTGGAGTGTTGTTGCAGTACACCTAACCTGAAAAGAGAAAATAAAAATAATATTTTTTTTTCTAAATGTAAAAAAATGAAGTGTCGATCATGTTATAGCATACGTTCCATCATAAGTTCAATTGAAATATTAAAAACTGCAGTTATGACACCTTAATGGCAATCACTAATAAATCATATTGGCCTACATAAGCTTTGATTACAAAAAAAAAAATAAAAGTAGAGGTAAATAATCATAAATTTATATGTTGGACTTTGATTTAGTTTTTTGTAAACCAACTGACTGAGATAAATAAATAAATATAGATCTAAAAGAAGCTCCATAACCCGGGGGGCCCGGGCTCCATAGAATATAATTCAAATTAAAAGAGTGAAGCAGAACATTTGGCAGCCCATGGACTTTACTAAAACAAAAACATTTAAATTTAAACAAAATTAAAAAAAAAAAAAAATATGGCATGGGCATTTCCCCTTTTCTAAAGTTTCTTATAAATTATGAATTATAAAATTTAAATACAAGTTTATAGGTTTATGGGACTGTACAAAAAATCTAGATTGACCCAGTCAATACAAACTCAAATCAAATAAGTAAATAGGGGCCTAAGCAAAGTAATTTGTTAGTTAGGCATTGCCCTGTTATTACAGTCCCATGCATGGATTCCTGTGTTAGTGAAATCTATTTTTTTTTTTCAGAGGCGGGGGCGGGGGAGGGAGGGTAATAAAAATGATGGCGGTGTTGCATAAAAGTAAGAGGAAAACAATTATTGAATTTACCTTCCAATGGTCTGCTTTGCGTACAAATTGGTTTGAGTTGTCATCAGCTCGAATATTTCATCAGGGAAAAACTGCGAGAAGTAGTCGACGGGTTTGTAGTCGGTGTGATCGAAGAGAAGTTTTGGCCTTTCCTGGTACGAGTTCTGCTGCCATGAAGGTGCCCAGTCCTCATCGCCAAGATCAATCAATTGGTCTGGTTGTTGCTGCTGTGGTACTTGTTGTTGTGGCTGATCGTCTTGGTCGTCATCTTCAACCTCGCTGTCAGAATCATGCTGATAATCGTCCTCTGCGGCCGCGTCTTCAGCTAAAGCGTCACCGACGACTCCGCCATCCTCATCGCCGGAGCTCTGGGGCTCCGAGTCGTATGACTCCAACTCGCTTGTTAGCAACTCGTCCGAATCAGAATCGACCCTAGCTAATGATGGCGGTGTCTCTATTGATGATCTCGTAACCATCTCGCGAACCTCATCAGGATAAAAAAAACCTAGGTCTCTTCCCTCTCGGAGCCGTAATATTGGCAAAAATGTAGAAATACTCGAAAAAGTCAAATGTAAGTCGCGTAAGTAAAGTGACTTGTCAGAAAGTTGAATTCACACTGCACACAATAGCGCTAATTACGGCGTGTGCGCGGTGCTCAATACAATACAATACGACGTAAACAATTAGTGTTATGCCGAGTGTGCGCAATCATGCACGAAGCAGGCGAGGGTAGGAGACAATGCATGCACAAAGCAGTCAATAGTAGGCGTGCGAGCACGCACGTGGCACGTTATAGTAGGATACGGAGCGCGCATAAAGCAGGGTAAGAGTTAAGTAAAAAAAAAAAAAAAACAAAGAAAGAATACAGCGTTAATCATGTTGATATTCGTTGTCAAAGAAAAGGTGTCTTTTATATCGCCGTAATCTTGCCTGTTGGGTACTTCACTGGGTGGGTAAGCTGATATTGTCCAGGAATATATGGGAACTACTATATTACCAGTTTGAGATATTTTTAAAGTGATTTGTTTATGTTTACAAATTTAGGTATCTTCTCATAAGAAAAAGCCCGCGGCGTAGTGCGTGAACGCCGAGGCTCGGCGCTTAAAGCGGCTTTTTCTAAAACCCGCGTCACACTGTCCCGAAGGTTAGCAACGATGGAAACACGATCATGGAAAAAAAAAAAAAAACTAATTTTGCCCTGATCACGAAGGCATCACGAAAGTATCACGAAAGCATCGGGCTATTTAAGAGTACTATAGACTGTTTCAAAAAGAATAGAGCAGTTGGGAAAGTATAATTAGGTATGATATCTTCTCAAAAAATGTCCGTATGTGGTATCACATTTAAACAAGTGTGCAACAATAAATATGTGTAGTATCGATTAGCTGATCGATATTACACACATGTATTGTTCCGGAGCGATGAATTCGTAGCCACTATGCGCAAAATCTAAATATAGACCATGGAAAAGCATTCGCAAACTAATTCATTTTCTTAATATGTAGAAACGTGATCAAATCTCATGATCGACATCACCAAATGAGATGGGGAAGAATAAAACGCTAAAGAAGGCCTGATTTTCCTCCTTTATAAAAATATTGAATAATATTACGTTGTGATTAAGTAAACAAAATGTTTTCCACCTGTACCATTTTATTTGATACTGCTTGTATAATTAGCAATCTTAAAACGACCATGACCATCGATGGGGCTTTTTCAGGCTTCAGCAGCAACTTCCGAAGCATCAGCAAAATATTTGGCAGCAAGAAAACCAAAAAACATCTCGATGGACTATGAGAAGGTTCACTTCGTTAGAGCATCGTGATGGTAGCATCCGGCATCTTTGCCCTACGACGGCAATGCGAAGGCAGCACGACTTCTTGACGACTTCTCAATGCCATCGTGTTGTCAAGTATTGTCAAGCTCGCATCGCACTTTAAAGAGCAAGGAGGGACCCACGGTCATCGATATGTTTTAGATTTGATTGCTCTGATCACGAAAGCATTGGGCCATTCGTGTACCCTTCGTGTGTCCTTTGCGCATGCATAAATCCGTACAAAAATGTCATTCATCTGTGGGATATTACACACTAGTACAAAGCGTCATCCCGCTAAAGAATAGGAAGTCGCAATCGTGTAATACATTCTGTAGGCATCGGCTGATTTTCCGTTAACCGTAATATTTCACCATCGTGTATCCATCGTTGCTCAACATCGGGGCAGTGTGACGCCACCATAATTGCGGCGCTTTTGATTTACTGTTCGAAAAATGACGCAGTCCACGTTAAATAGACATTCGTAGTTTTTGTTTGTTCTGTGATAAAAAAGGAAAACACTTATACCTCCATCTACGGCCATTGAATGACAAAACACTGCACCACTGAAACAGATCAGTGGTTCTATGCGTGTATGTGTGACGGTGGAGCGTGCTAAACTATAGGTCAATAGCCAGGGCTACATCAAACTCTTTATTCTTGCTTTATAGAAATTGACAAGCTGAATAAATTCATTTTAAGTACTCTGTAATGCTCTGCTAAATCAAATAAAGATTGAAAACAATTAATGTTTGTCCAGTGCCCTGAATGGTACCTTCAATACACATTTAACCTAAGACTTACGATTAATATCAATCGTGATATTGGTCGTATCTTTTAGTTTATGTTATAACTGGTGGTATCTCACTTCGCAGAGACGAGTTTGAGACGGATATGAGACTACTTCGACAAGGAAACGTCTCCGCGAAAATTTTCGAAACCGTCTCAAAACTGTCTCCAAACCGTACCTAAGTAGTTTCAAATACGTCTCGAACCCGTCTCCTAAAAGCTAGTGAAATACCATTACGAGCCCTTATTGGGTGCAATGAACATTGAAAGGCTATCGGAAGATCACACCAACTGTTATTTTTATGTTATCTATCTTTTTTTAGTGTGTGCGAAAAAAACGCACTACATTATAAGAAAATCTTGGTTGTTCTATTTTTTCGTTAAATGTTCTACTTCCTTACACAAATATGTTTGTCGGAACTCTAGAATTTTTGAAAAGAAAAAAAAAAATCACAATATTTATACTAAAGTTGTTGTTCTTGGTTCTATTAGGGGGTTGTTATAGCAACCCCCTGGTTCTATCATGGACCTAATGGCCCGAATTCTAAGATTTTCTGATATAAATCACTAAATTATGCTCCAGGAACACTAATTTTTGTAGCTTGCTTCTACGTCCAATGCCATTTCGTCCAATAGCCATGTCGTCCAATGCCAGTGGCTCCAATGCCATTTGGTCCAATAGCCATTTGGTCCAATAGCCATGTGGTTCAATGCCCATTTGGTCTAGTAGCCATTTTGTCCAATAAACGTTACTGTGGTGGGCAGGCGCGGATCCAAGAAGCGCTTACCCCCCCCCCCCCCTCCCCCTAAAATAAAAAAATAAATAAATACAAAAAGGAACGCGGATAAAGAATGACCGACCAGATAAAATGAAACTTATCCCTAAGGCCGATTACGAACTTAACACCTCAAACCCCCCCCCCCTACCACCACCACAACCCTACCTTATTCTCGCCTTGCCAAGAAAAAACAAGATGTTGTTTTTTTTTTTTTTTCAGAGTTATACAATGAATGTAATCAGATATTGGTGATTTCATTATTTCGTTTGATTTTTTAATTTGGGGTGTATTTTATGACTTTAATATTAAATATATTGACAGTAATTTAATATATTCGAGGAGCTTTTTTGTGGTAAATATTTATTGCTCTCTCTCTCTCTCTCTCCCGCTCTCTCTCTCTCTCCCTGTCTCTCTCTTTTCTGTCGCTCGCTCGCTCGCTCTTCCTCTCTCTCTATATATTTCTTACACAAGACATCAGTTAATTGGACATTAAATTATTAGTCGGCCTATGTCTTTAAAAAAATGTGTAATTCGTGAAATTGTAACAGTTTTTTTGGTGCTGTTGTTTTTTCTCTTGTTTGTTGTTGGTGTTGAAACAATTGAATGGCAAGCGAGTTTTAATTTTTATGAAAACAAATGGAATTCAATTTTAAATTTGGAGATCCGTGTAGAAAATTATTGAACGTTCTATATCTGATCTAAGAAAAGTCAAAAGTGTTCACGAAAGGGATGTATAATGTGGGGTGGGGATGGGTGTAAGAGAGGTCAGAGCCGAGGGTAGGGCATGCGCACCTGCATAGATTATACACATTTGACAAAATAGCTATTTGACCAGATGGCTATTGGACGAAATGGCAATTGGACGAAGTGGCAATTTGACCAAGTGGCCATTGGACCAAATAGCATTGTACCAAATGGCAATTGGACCAAATAGCATTGGACCAAATGACAATTGGACCAAATAGCATTGGACCAAATGACAATTGGACCAAATGGCTATTGGCCTAAATGGCAATTGGACCAAGTGGCTATTTGACCGAATGGCATTGGAGGAAATGGCTATTGGACCAAGTGGCAATTCGACCGAGTGGCCATTGGACCAAATTGCTATTGGATCAAATAGCATTGTACCAAATGGCAATTTGACCAAATAGCATTTGGACGAAATGACAATTGGACCAAATGGCTATTGGCCTAAATGGCAATTGGACCAAGTGGCTATTTGACCAAATTTGACCAAAAACTGACAATTAAAATATGCCAAATTTCACTTTTGTTAAACTTTTGTTAAACCTCTGTACATAAAGTCAATGGACGAGGACATCAATACCTGACAAATGTGAAATTCGGCCAATTTCATTGATGATTATTGTTAATTGTACTGTGAGTTATGTCACGAAACTTGGCACACAGCTTCAACTGATCTCGAACTAACATGATCTTGATTCAACTTACTTATTCGAAAAGTCACTAAACCATGACGAAGCCCCAAATTTTCTTCTCATTTCCATGATTTTCTTGTATCTTGCGCCCACTGAGGCGTGAAACATCGGGATTTTTGTGAAAATAAAATCGAAAGTACTCCCCCCAAAAATGGTTATGTTCAATCAAAGTAAGAATGTCAATTTTAGTCCGTACGTGAGAAAAGGGCTTTTCCAGTCTTATGTGCTAACTGAAGCATGAATTTGTAAAATAAATGCCATATGCTCATTGGCACGTGCCCAAAGAATATAAATACAACCCAAAAATGTTATTGAGATGCTTTCTAATGCATTAAATCACTACAATGACTCTTCGTAATTCTAAAATGGCTTTTTTTTTTGTTGGTTGCTTGATGGGTTCATTCAACCGTGAATGAATAGATATTGGTTGCATACACTTCCAAAACAGAAATGCCATCATATTTGATCGAATATACCAAGGGAAAGAAGTAAAAATGGCAGTTTGGGCAATTTTTGCTGCATGCTCACTCAACCGTAAAATTAACGCAAATTTCGTTTCCGTTATTGGGAAGCACGTTTTGCATACATTCTGAGGTGTAAAATGTTTAAAATCTGCAAATGGGTCCGTTATCACTGAATCAAAGTTGTCATTTTAGGCTTGCGAACTTCAAAAAATGACATTTTTGCATTCAACCATTGCTCACTGAAGCATGACTTGATGATTTTTCCTAAAATTCGCTCCCATTGTGGCTAATTAAATTCCCGACATAGACATATAATTAGATTCTTTAAATTCCTCCTGGTTCAAAAATTATTAATATCTGAAAAAGGGGGAACTTTCTTTTGGTTTTGTGTTTATATAAATTAAAAAAGAAAATAAATAAATAAACACGATAATACATTTTTCGAGTTATGAAAAAAGAGAGAGAGAGAAAGAGAACAGGGAAAACTACCTTTGTTTTGTGTGCTTATCGTCATAACAGGGAAAATAAATGAGGCTACCAATTAATATTGTTTGCTCTAACTGGAAAATCTTTCATTGTCCGGCTAGCCGTCCCGATATTTAGCAAACAAATGGGCAATTTGGGACTTCTATGTCACAGAAGCAAATATTACATTTTAAGTGATATAGAGAGTAAGGGTATCCTAAACGGAATTGGAAAAGTGCGTTGCGTTACTTGGATTGCCATAAAATATAAAATCTGGCGTGCAAAAGTTGTATATATTTATATAATTGAATTAAAGTAAGGTTTTTCTTCCGTGCTGTAGCTGCTGCAAGTGCTTTTAAACTAAATTAATGCCAGAGCGCGAAGCGCGAGGCTAAATTGTTGAAGCCTCCATAGGAACAGATCTTGCATTTTAAAAGGAACTTTTTACCAAATTTGTACATCATGCAATGGATTAAGAAATTCATGTAAATAATAAAACTAGTAAGGTGATGATTCTAAATGGGAACCGCCATCTCAGAAATGCAAGCAATCCTCAATAACCTCCAGACGCTACACGCATTTTAATATACAACTTTCTTCCATCAGTTCGTGATGAAATAGCTCCTTGAAACGATTTCATTCAGGATGAGAGCACCATTACCAACTTGGACCAAACTGAAAAAAAAAAGGGGGGGGGTGGGCGGTTGGGTCTTACATTTTAGGAGCTAGATATTTTTATTTAGTATATTAAACCAACAAATATTTTTTTGCCTTATTTATAAATCAAGGCATAGTATGTGAGTAAAATTGAGCGAGGTCAAATTTGACCCTTTTGAGCTTAGAAGGAAAGGTCCGTGATGGTAAGGATACCTATTGTGTAATTTTACTAAGAGGCAGAACTCCTATTATATAAAATGTCCTGTGGTATTCCTATGGTATTTTTCCTTATTCATGAATGGTCATCGTGAATTCCGATATAGGATATAATCATATTGAGATATTGTATATGTACTATATGATAATAATACCATAGAAAGAACAATAAAGGGAAATCACAGGGAAAAGGGACCATAAGAATCACATAAGCAGTGGCTAGTGGTATTTGGGCACAATACCAATATGTATTGGTATATATGCTGTATGGTTATGATAGAATCAATATATGAGAATATTCTGTATGAGATATTTTATTTGGCACAAAATTACCATATGATATAGGTAATTTATGTAGTGGTTTTTATTAGGCAAAAATACCAATATGTATGGGTATATGCTGTGATATGTTTTTTTTTTGCACAATACCATTGTATGGTATATTAGCTGTATAGTTTTGGGCACAACCATAGGTTGGCCGTAATAGTTAAGAGATACTAAAGTTGATATATATACTCAGTATAATTTATTTTTGGGCTTCAATGTATGGTTTGCTTATGGTAATACAATTTTATGTGTATTTTTTTTGGCAAATACCATATGGTATTGTGTGTGGTGCAATACTAGTACTGGTCTTGGCACAATAACCTATGTATGGTATTGCTGTTATGGTTTTTTGGCACAAATACAATATGTTATGGTATTGCTCGGTACTTTTTTTTTTTTTTTTTACACAATATACATTGTATGTAATTGCTGTATGTTTTTGGCAGAAATCACCACCATGTATCGGAGCCTCTGTTACAATCGCCGGTGTTACATTATTGTCGGTCTCCCCTACCATCAGGGGCGCGATTTCTCATGTGATGACGGTCAGGGGTGGGGGGGATCGGAGACTCGGAATGGGAATTCTTATAGCTCGAAACGGAATAAGGCCTTCCTAAATATTTGTAATACCCAAAATCGAAATGAGAATGATCTATTTCACATATTCATTATGCAGAAACTATGACAATTTTAAGAATATAGGTTGGAACAAATAAAACATATTCCACAAAATACGACCTGAAGACATAGTTAAATCATTGTATTGTTATTTGTTTGTGAGCGCGAAGCGGGAGCTAAAAATTCTGCTCTATAATAACATTAATCATTGTATTCACTAGCTGATAATCACTACTACAAAATACAATTCCGAAGAGCGAGTAAAAATCTCATTAATCAACGTTTTACAATACATATATATACAGTGTGTCCCTCAATAAATGCTAATGGCACTTTAGATGGGTATAATATTAAAATTACAAATATATTTTATTTATAACTCTACACCCGTAAACTACTATTCGTTTTCTACAACTGGATGAAATTTTATGTGATATGGTCCAAGAATCCCAAAGATATGAGCATTTTGTCATTACACATCGGGAAACCTCTCTATCCAAGTTTGTATTGAGTAGTACCGGATGTGTCGAATAAAAGAAATCCAAGTTTGATCATTAATACTTTGAAAAATATTTCAGGAGTATTTATGAAATTTATATCACTGTAAAGTGCAACTCATTACCATTCTAATGATATGTCTCTCGGCTCACCGATACCACGCATTGCTGAACCCCATTGTTCTGAAAAGTCTTACAAAATTGTGAGTTTTCACTTTCGTGCTCCTTGAGATGCGTTATTCAAAAGACTAAGAAAAAACCCAACTTTCAGGGAGAGATTTCCTGATGTGTGATGAAAAAATGCTCATATCTTTGCGATTATTGGACCATATCAGATAAAATTTCATCTATTTGCAGGAAATGAATGGTAGTTTACGGGTGTAGAGATATAATTATTATAATATTGTAATTTTAGTATTATACCCATCTAAAGTACCATTACCATTTTTTTGTGGGACACACTGTATATGTTTGTAATCCCTTTCTGAATATGGTCACTTTTTAT
>CALNVZ010001721.1:15441-28255 GCA_940671915.1 Paracentrotus lividus
TAAAGATTATGCAAACACAAAATTAGCATTCCAGAAGCTGTAGTTTGTCAATTAGAACAAAGATTATGACTTCATGTAATGCGTAAATTACCATAATTAATTGATATAAAATAAATTATTATTATTATGGGAAAATTCAACAGTGCTTTCTTGTAGTTACATCACACACTACCATCGTGCAAATTTTCGGCGCGCTTGCTCGACCAACAGCCAAGATCTTTATAGGGGGCATCATGGCCCCCCTCCCTACCCGCCCCTCCCCCAGTCTTGACAGCTACCAAAACACCCCATAGACTGACTGGGGTTGAGTTCATAATTTTTTTACCACAGCGGATATAGTAATTGCTCAAAATGTACATTTATTGCATAATACATAATATATTCATTTTTCTGTACAATTTGCCATAGGTCACACACGTGACCCACTAAAATGTCACACACGTGACCCGACATCACGATATAAAATAATAGATAAAAAAAGAAATTTTAGAGATGACTCCTATCCAGTGGTATTTTTTGGTTAACAGGTCCATAATGCATATCTCACAGCAATAACAACATTTCATCATTTTAAAACTCACAGGAATTTCAAAATGAAATTGAACTTTCAAAATCATGCCGTTCTGTGAAGTCACACACGTGACCCACTTCTTTTGACCTCTGACCTTGAACATGCATATTGTAAATATAACAAAATATTTACAAATGATAGCCAACAAAATTTATTAGCATGATCTAAACATTAAATCAGTATATTTTTTAAATTGTTAGAGTTATAGCCAATTAAAGTCAATATTTTGCATAATTTCGGTCACACACGTGACCAAGAATGGTCCAGGACCGCCAAATTGAGCTTAAACGTAAGGGCGTCAATTCAGCTTTAACATAGGGGCACCAAATTGACCTGAAGAGGTTCCTAGAGATAACGTTATTTGTCAGAAAATTGCTTGAATTCGGGACTTTTTTCCATCTCATTTACAGACATGCTAAGCCCCATGCTGAATTGCTCGAACATCACTTCGTCTACTGATCAAGGAGTAAACACATCGAGCCAAATTAACATAAATCCACGGCTTCTGACAACGTGGATGGAACGAGGTGTCTATTGTCTGCTCTCACACAACACATGACATTTTATTAACGGAAATCACCTCTGTGTATTGCAAATGCCAACAGACAACTCTGGAAATACAGAACAATGTACTTTCATAGTCTCAGTCATAGGTAAGGAGAAATTCAAAGTTTTCCTGTATATGAATCCAATGAACATAATAAATGTTGCATGACTTTCTCGTAATAAAGGGAAGGTCGCACGAGCAAATCCAGAACAAATCTTATTCAATATCTATTCCATAATAATTCTTTTCAGATACGGAAGAGCCTTTCCTGCAAATGCCTATGATAATGAAATTGGAACAGATTTCGGATTAAAGTTCTTCCTCAAGCGTTAAATTATGCAAGCGCAACTGACAACGTGGAACGAGATAGTCTCTGTGACCTGCACTCCACATCTGCTCATACCTTTCCATTCGTGAAACAATGTCACATGTCAGCTACTGATGAAGCAGGAAATGTTGGAAACTGCACCTTTGTCGTAACTGTGACAGGTTAGGGACCATGAGGTCATTAAAAGGTCATAACTGTATGTGAAAAATATAGTATCAGTTGTTTTTTTGCCCGCTGTATATCGCTGGACACAGTCTTGGGCAAACTTGCTTCATGAAATAATTATTTCAAAGCCAATTATTTAAGTTTTTATTGTCAGGCTATCATGAGTTCCTAGAAATAACGTTTTTGTCAGAAAATTGCTTGAATTCGGACTTTCTGTCAATCTCAATTTACAGAATCTAAGCCATGCTGAATTTGCTCAACATCACTTCGTCTACTAACAAGAGTAAACACATCGAGCCAAATTAAAATAAATCCATCGCTTCTGACAACGTGGATGACGAGGTGTCTATTGTCTGCTCTCACACAACACAATGACAATTTTCTTACGGGAAACACCTCTGTGTTTGCATCCACAGACAACTCTGGAAATACAGAACAATGTACCTTTCATAGTCTCAGTCCATCAGGTAAGGAGAATTCCAAGTTTTTCTGTATATGAATCAATGAAATATTAATAAATGTTGCATTGACTTTCTCGTAATAGGAAAGGTAGCACGAGCAATTCAGACAAATCTTTATTCAATATCTATTCCCAAATAATATTCTTTTCAGATACGGAAGAGCCTTTCTTGCAAATGCCATGATATGCATTGGAACAGATTTTCGGTAAGTTCTTCCTCAAGCCTTAACAATTATGCCAAGCGCAAACTGACAACGTGGACGAGATAGTCTCTGTGCCTGCACTCCACATCTGCCTCATACCTTTCATTCGGGTTTGAAACTACAATGTCACATGTTCAAGCTACTGATGAAGCAGGAAAATGTTGGAAAACGCAACTTTGTCGTAACTGTACAGGTAAGGGACCATGAGGTCATTATAAAAAGGGACATAACTGTATGTG
Organism: Paracentrotus lividus; assembly: GCA_940671915.1. Taxonomy (NCBI): domain Eukaryota; kingdom Metazoa; phylum Echinodermata; class Echinoidea; order Camarodonta; family Echinidae; genus Paracentrotus; species Paracentrotus lividus. The sequence goes on from CALNVZ010001721.1 coordinate 17,955, forward strand.
AAAAAATATAGTAAAGTTGTTTTTTTTTGGAAGCTGTATATCGCTGGACAGTCATTGGGGCAACTGCTTATGAAATGTCATTTCAAAGCCAATTATTTAGGTTTTTATTGTCCAGGTTATATGAGTTCCTAGAATAACGTTATTTGGTCCAGAAAATTGCTTGAATTTGGGACTTCTGTCAATCTCATTTACAGACATGCTAAGCCCCATGCGAAATGTGCTTCCAACTCACTTCGTCTCTGATCAACGGAGTAAACACTCGAGCCAAAATTACAATAAATCCATCGGCTTCTGAACAACGTGGATGACGAGGTGTCTATTGTCTGCTCTCAACACAACACATGACAATTTTACTTACGAAACACCGTCTGTTTATTGCAATGCCACGACAACTCTGGAATACAGAACAATGTACTTTCATAGTCTCAGTCATAGTAAGGGAGAATTCAAAGTTTTCCTGTATATGAATCAATGAAAATATTAACGAAAGTTGCATGACTTTCTCGTAATAGAAAAGGTCCACGAGAAAATTCAGAAAAATCTTTATTCAATACTATTCCGATAATATTTTTCAGATACGGGAAGAGCTTCCTGCAATGCCATGATATGAAATTGGAACAGATTCGGATTAAGTTCTCCTCAAGCCTTACAATTTATCCCCAAGCCGCAACTGGACAACGTGGACAGAGATCATCTCTGTGACCTTGCACTTCCCACATCTGCTCATACCTTCCATCGGGGAAACCATGTCACATGTCAAGCTACCTGAGAAGCCAGGAAATGTTTGGAAACTGCCCTTTGTTCGTAACTGTAGACAGGTAGGGACCAATTGAGGTCATTAAAAAAAAGGTCATAACTGTATGTGAAAAATATAGTATAAGTTGTTTTATTTCGCCGCTGTATATCGCTGGACATCAATTGGGGGGCAAACTGCTTATGAAATATCATTTCAAAGCCAAATTTTTTAAGTTTTATGTCAGGTATCATGAGTTCCCTAGAAAACGTTTTTGTCCAGAAAATTGCTTGAATCGGGATTCTGTCAATCTCATTACAGACATGCTAAGCCCCACTCTGAATTGCTCGAACATACACTTCGTCTACTGATCAAGGAGTAAAACACCATCGAGCCAAATTACAATAAATCCATCGGCTTCTGACAAGTGGATAACGAGGTGTCTATTGTCTGCTCTCAACACAACACATGACAAATTTTACTTAGGAAACACCTCTGTGTATTGCAATGCCAGACAACTCTGGAAAATACAGAACATATGTACTTTCATAGTCCCTCAGTCATAGGTAAAGTAAGGAGAATTCAAAGTTTCTGTTATATGAATCAAATGAAATATTAACAAAATGTTTGCAATGACTTTCTGTAATAGGCAAAGGTCAGCACGAGAAAATTCAGACAATCTTTATTCAATATCTATTCGATAATATTTTTTTCAGATACGGAAGAGCTTTCCTGCAATGCCATGATATGACATCTGGACAGATTTTCGATTAAAGTTCTTCCGTCAGCGTTACAATTATGCCAATGCGCAACTGACAAAACGTGGACGAGATCATCTCTGTGACCTGGCCTCTCCACATCTGCTCATACCTTTCCATTCGGGGAAACCAAATGTCCCACATGTCAGCTAACGAATGAAGGCAGGAAAATGTTTGAACTGCACCTTTGTCGTAAAACTGTAACAGTAAGGGCCATGAGGATCATTAAAAAAGGACAAACTTGTATGTGAAAAAATTACGTATAAGTTGTTTTAATTTTGAAGCTGTATATTGCTGGACAGTCATTGGGGCAAACTGCTTAGAAATGTCATTTCCAAAGCCAAATTTTTAAGGTTTTATGTCAGGTATCATGAAGTTCCTGAAATAACGTTATTTGTCAGAAAATTGCTTTTTGAATTCGGGGAACTTTCTGTCAATCTCATTTACAGACATGCTAAGCCCATGCTGAAATTGCTCCAACATCACTTCGTCTACTGATCAAGGAGTAAACACATCGACCAAATTACAATAAAATCCATCGGCTTCTGACAACGTGGTGACGAGGTGTCTATTGTCTGCTCTCACACAACACATGACAATTTTTAGTTCTTTTACGGAAACACCTCTGTGGTATTGCCAATGCCACAGACAACTCTGGAAATACAGAACAATGTACTTCAATAGTCTCAGTCATAGGTAAGTGAGAATTCAAATTTTTCTGTATATGAATCATGAAATATTAAACGAAATGTTGCATGCTTTCTCGTAATAGGAAAGGTACCACGAGAAAATTCAGACAAATCTTATTCATTCTATTCGATAAATATTCTTTTTCAAGATACGGAAAGCTTACCTAGCAATGCCATGATATGAATCTGGAACAGATTTCGGATTAAGTTTCTTCTCAGCTTACAAATTATCCAAGCGCAACTGCAAAGTGGCGAGATCATCTCATGTGACCTGCACTCCCACAATCTGCTCATAACCCTTTTTCCATTCGGGAAACCAAATGTCACATGTTCAAGCTACTGATTGAAGCAGGAATGTTGGAACTGCCCTTTGTCCGTAACTGTAACAGGTAGGGACCCATAGGTCATTAAAAAAAAGTCATAAACGTATGTGAAAAAATATAGTATAAAGGTTGTTTTAATTTTTCGCCGCTGTAATTCGGCTGGACAGGTCATTGGGAGCAAACTGCTTATGAAACAATACATTTCAAAAGCCAAATTATTTAAGGTTTTTTTGTCAGGTATCATGTGAGTTCCTAGAATAAACGTTATTTGTCAGAAAATTGCTTGAATTCGGACTTTCTGTCAAATCTCATTACAGAAATCTAAGCCCATGCTGAATTGCTCGAACATCACTTCGTCTATGATCAGAGTAAACACACGAGCCAATTAACAATAAATCATCGGCTTCTGACCGTGGATAACGAGGTGTCTTTGTCCTGCTCTCACACAACACAATGAAATTTTTACTTACGGAAACACCTCTGTCGTATTGCAGCCACAGACAACTCGGAAAATACAGAACAAGTACTTTCAATAGTCTCAGTCATAGGTAAAGAGAATTCAAAGTTTTCTGTATAATGAATCAATGAAATATTAACAAATGTTGCATGACTTTCTCGAATAGGAAAGGTGCACGAAGAAAAATTCAGACAAATTTATTCAAAATATCTTTTCGAATAATATTCTTTTCAGATACGGAAGAGCCTTTCCTGCAATGCATGATATGACATCTGAACAGATTTCCGGATTAATTCTTCCTCAAGCGTTACAATATGCCAAGCGCAACTGAAAACGTGGACGAGATCATCTCTGTTGACCTGCACTCCACATCTGCTCATACCTTCCTCGGGAAACCAATGTCACTGCAAGTCTACAGATGAAGCAGGAAATGTTTGGAAAACTGCAACCTTGTCCGTAACTTGTTAACAGGTAAGGGGACCATGAGGTCATTAAAAAAAAGGTCATAACTGTTGTGAAAAAATATAGTATAAGTTTGGAAAAGAGTGGAAAATATTTCAAATTCAATTTTAGATAATCGTTCAATATAGAATTTACATTTCTTATCGCATTCAAAATTACTTATGCTAATTAATTACAGAGACGTATTCATCCCATGCTGAATTGCTCGATATACTTCGCTCTACGGATGTTTTGGAGTATTCATCAAGCAACCAATTACCATATAGATGCCCATCTGCCCTCTGACAACGTGGATTAGAAATGTTTATATTGTTGTTCTCACACATCAAATGGCATTTTCTCTTTCGGAAACACAACTGTAATTGCAATGCAACGGAGCCTCTGCGGCAAATGCGAGAAAGCTGTACTTTACAGTCTGCCGTCATAAAGGTAATTAAAATTTTATTGTATTTTAAAAATTAGATAGATATACGATGTTATAGATTTGTGTAGAATTGTTGCAATGAAAACCCTTTTAGGTATGGTAAAGACGAATTAAATTTGATGAGATAAACTTTGTAAATTTCTTTTGTATAATATTTTTTTCAGATACTGAGAGAGCCTTCCCTGAATTGGCGAGGTGATGTAAGAAAATGGTTACAGATATCGGACAAAATTTCTGTCTCAGCGAATTACATTTAGATTTAACGGCAAACAGACAACGGTAGACGAGGAATGGTCTCTGTGAACTGTTCTCACTCCTCAACTGATAACTTTTCATTCGGGGAAACCAATGTCATGTGTGGAAGCAACTGATGCAGGGCAGGAAATGTAGGGCAAGTTGTGACTTGTCCGTAAGCTGTACAGGTATGAGGCAAGACGAGGTGCGCTTTTGTCATGTTTGTAAGGAATTAATATCTTATGTAAAAAATGTTATTCGTTACTTAAGGCCGCTGCTCAAAATTTGGTCCATGTTGAGGTAGGGACGGTGCGGATTCAGCAGGGGTGGGGCGCCGACGGCCTGGCCCCCCCGCAAAAAAAAAAAAGAGAATTGTAGAGAGGAAAAATACATGAAGAAAATAAAAGCGAAGTAATAAATATGAGCGAGCGGGGCCGATTGACGCCTAATCTTACCTCGGTTGATACAGTGATGACCGAAGGCCATCAGAAATTGTGTTCAGAAATTGCTTGAATTCGGAATCTTTCTGTGAAATCTCATTTACAGACATGCTAAGCCCCATGCTGAATTGCTCGAACATCACTTCGTCTACTGATCAAGGAGTAAACACATCGAGCCAAATTACAATAAATCCATCGGCTTCTGACAACGTGGATGAGGAGGTGTCTATTGTCTGCTCTCACACAACACATGACAATTTTACTTACGGAAACACCTCTGTGTATTGCAATGCCACAGACAACTCTGGAAATACGGAACAATGTACTTTCATAGTCTCAGTCATAGGTAAGGAGAATTCAAAGTTTTCTGTATATGAATCAATGAAATTTAATAAAATGTTGCATGACTTTCTCGTAATAGGAAAGGTAGCACGAGCAAATTCAGACAAATCTTATTCAATATCTATTCGATAATATTCTTTTCAGATACGGAAGAGCCTTTCCTGCAATGCCATGATATGACATCTGGAACAGATTTCGGATTAAGTTCTTCCTCAAGCGTTACAATTATGCCAAGCGCAACTGACAACGTGGACGAGATAGTCTCTGTGACCTGCACTCCCACATCTGCTCATACCTTTCCATTCGGGGAAACCAATGTCACATGTCAAGCTACTGATGAGGCAGGAAATGTTGGAAACTGCACCTTTGTCGTAACTGTAACAGGTAAGGGACCATGAGGTCATTAAAAAAAGGTCATAACTGTATTGAAAAATATAGTAATAAGTTGGAAAAAATGGAAAAATTAATCTTGCAATTAGTTTATATTATCGTCCATATAAAAGTTTACTAGTTTCTTATCCATGTCAAAATTACTTATCTAATTAATTTACAGGACGTAATTCAAATCCGGCATGCTGAATTGCTCGGATATAACTTCCTCTACGGATTTTGGAGTATCTTACATCAACACAATTACCAATAGTCCATCTGCCTCTGACAACGTGAATAGAAATGTTTCTATTGTCTGTTCTCACACATCAAATGGCATTTTCTCTTGCGGAAAACAACTTGTAAATTTGCAATGCAAACGGACTCCTCGGCAAAATGCAGAAAACTGTACCTTTACAGTCTCCGTCATAGGTAATGTAAATTATTGTATTTTAAAATTAGATAGATATACGATGTTATAATTTGTTGATTGTTGAATGACCCTTTAGGATGGTAACGAAAATTAAAAATTTGATGAAAAACTTGTGTAAATTTCTTTGTATAATATTTTTTTTCAAGATACTGAAGAGCCTTCCCTGAAATTGCAGTGATTAAGAAATGGTACAGATTATCGGACAAATTTCTCCTCAGGAATTACATTTAGAATTTACGCAACAAGACAACGTGACGAGAATGTCTCTGTGAACTGTTCTCACTGCCTCAGATCTGATAACTTTCATTCGGGGAAACCAATGTCATGTGTGAAGCAACTGATGCAAGCAGGAAATGTAGGCAGTTTGACTTCGTCGTAACTGTAACAGGTATGAACAAGACGAGGTCCTTTGTCATGTTTGTAAGGATTATAGTCTATGTAAAAAAAAATGTATTCTTACTAAGGCAGCTGCCTCAAATTTGTCCATTTGAGGTAGGTGCAGTGCGGATCCAGGGGGTGGGGCCGGCGACGGGCCTGCCCCGCCCCCGCAGCAAAAAAAAAAAAGAAGAAGTAGAAGGAAAAATACAAGAAGAAAAAAAAAAAGCGAAGTAAAAATAGACGAGCGGCCGATTGACCCTATCTTACCCCCTACGGTTGATACATGATGACCGAAGGCCAAAAAAAAATACACCTACCCCTCCTCCCTTCCCCCCGCCCTCCCTATCACTCAGTCAGTTTGACGTGAAATACATTTTGGCTCGCCCGGTGTACGGAAAAAAAATGTGGGGGGGGGAATCTGAAATTCCTATTTTGGCCCCCCCCCCCCCCTATAATGAAGATCCTGGATTCCCGCCACTGAGGTGTAGATTTAAAGTATTCTTTAATTGGAAAGGTTTTTTTTTTTCATGCATAGTTTATTTAAATTAACATTTCTTCAATACATTTTTTTATTAATTCAAAATTACTTATCTTATTAATTTACAGACGTATTCAATCCCATGCTGAATTGCTCGGATATAACTTCCTCTACGGATTTTAGAGTATCTACATCAAGCACAATTACCATAGATCCATCAGCCTCTGACAACGTGGATAGAAATGTTTCTATTGTCTGTTCTCACACATCAAATGACGTTTTCTCTTTTGGAAACACCACTGTAAATTGCAATGCAACGGACTCCTCTGCAAATACAGAAAACTGTACCTTCACAGTCTCAGTCATAGGTAAATAAAATTTAAAGTCTTTAACACTTATGATGATGAACTGAACAAATCATGCTCAGGATTCTATGACGTACAAGGTAACGGTTTTATTAGGTTTAAAAGATTTAAGTTAGATTATTCAAACCATTGGTATGTGAAAAAGGACAGTAAATAATCAATAGTAATTTAATTTTGAGTATTCGCTGTAAACCAACACATTAATCAAAATTTAATTACAATATATCGATTCAGATTTTTTTTCCTCATTATAATCGTCGCTATCTTTGATTATTTAAATGAATATAGAAAAAAATAATCAAAATATAAAAATGATAAGGTGTATACAAATTATTCACAAGGTTGTGGTTAAATGTGTTATCCTCATCCCTACTTTGATGTTGTTTTGTTTTTGTCTGACCATGGCTGCCCTGTGAAGATGATCAGGCACCTATTCTGAACTGCTCGAATGTGATCTATTCAACAAATAATGATGATATGTCAGCTAGCGACATCAGTATCTACCCGCTGGTATCGGACAATGTAGATGCTCGTCCAAGAGTCATCTGCTCCCACAATGACAGCTACAGATTTCCTTCTGGTGATACCAATGTTTCATGTCATGCTACAGATGAAGCGGGAAACACTGATTTCTGCACATTTGATGTTACAATCTTAGGTACAATGATTTTAGTTGTATTTTTGTTTCACAAGTGGATTGTATTATTCCAATTCTTTAACGTAGGAAAGGACTTGGTTGACATTGCTTTATTATATTGAGGGGAAATTAAGCTTTCAAAAAAAGTAGTAAACTTGATTCTATTTTGAGAATGTTTTAAAATATAACATAAAATGTACATAATTTGAGGTAATCAAGTATGTTTCTTTACTCTTATCAGCAAGTCAATTTTTCAAATTCGATGTAAGTATAATCTAAGCTTTTATTTTAATGAATATTTTGCTTAATTTATTTGTGTGTGATTCGGTTTAGCCATAATGTATGCATCGAGCAGATGATTATTTGGTTTGGAGATCCATCTTTAGTTTTTCCGTCCGAAAGACATCACTGAGATGTGAAGATGTATCAAATCGAAGTGAGTCTGTAAATGCATTTCACAGAGATCTGGTCCCTGGTTAAATTGAATTTAATTGTTATACACATTTCTTTTTGGTATTCATCTCAGTTAATTGCAGTTCCAACCCCTGTCAGAACGGTGGGAACTGTTCTAACAGAGAATGTACCTGTCCTACCGGCTTCCTTGGTTCGACCTGCAACAGAGGTGAATATATATTTGTATTACTATGCGGAACGGGACTTTATTGGGTTAGTGTTTAATGTTATAACAGTCTTTTAAATACCACCCCACGTGCCTTCATTATCTTAGTGTCGCTGGGCGAATAGTTATTTTTCTCTCACGGCCCCCTTCACAATCACCCACAAAGTATGTTACCAATGTTTAAAAAATCTGTACAACATCAACCCATGTTAGTTATTGGTTTAAATTTAATGGTCTTGATATTAATTTTGAAGAAGAAAAAATCTGTCATTAAACTTCTTCTTTTAAAATAATCATAATTTTCATTGTTTTTAATACAGTGGATTGTGAGAACAGTCCGTGTTTAAACGGCGCAACATGTTCAAATGGAATCTGCAACTGCCCTTCCAGTTACATAGGAACACTTTGTGAAACGGGTAATTACACCAATACATTTATACACTATTTTGTGGTCTTTAATATATATTCTAAACATCTGACCAAATTTTTTATTTTACCCATTCAAGAAAAGTGTAGTTTCATGTTTAATCCATGCGGCTCAAAAAGTAAAAAAGACATATGGTAAGCGTTTTTTATTTGTTTGTTTGTTGTTTTTGCTTTTGTTTGTTTTGTTTTGTTTTGCTTTTATTTGTTTGTTTGTTTTTTTTTTCTTTTTTTTTGGGGGGGGGGGTGGGGTTCTTGGAAATCAAGTGTGAAAAGATGACTGTCTAATATTTCAAATTTGCTACTGTCCAAAAATCATAACTGGAAACGGTGACATAATACGAGTAAATTATAGGATATCAAGGTGAAAAGAAGTATGTTTTCACCTGCAATACGTAAAATTTTGAGCCGGACGCGACCAAATCACCAAATCCACTCTAACCGTGAGTACAAAAGACACAGTACGAAGTCACTTTATTTTCTTTGCATTGCCGTTTTTCTCCTTTTATCATGCTCAAGTGTGTTGTTTTACTTTACTTATAAAACAATACAATCATAAAGAAAAAAGTATCATAACGTTTGTTGGCTTAATTCTAGAAAAAAAAAATTGATGCGTCAGGGGCTCGAATTATTTTTTTGTGTTGTTTTGAAATATGATGTTACCGTTATTAGGATTATGTAAAACATTTGTATTTCAGATTTTAATGAATGCCAAGAAAGTGACCCATGTGCTGACATTCCGAACAGTTTCTGTTTGAATAAAATCGGTTTTCTACACTGTGTAACTGTTATGAAGGCTATACCCAAACAACAAACGAATCACTGGAGTGCATAGGTAAGATAATGGGCGAGTTGCATATTACAAGTATTTACTTAAATAGTGTTTATTATCAGGCTTTAAGTTCTTTCTAACAAATTCTTCTGCCTTGGAATCAATCTACCCACGGATGACTTTATAACTTTATTAATTGATGAAGATCGGAACTCTTTTCTGCATTAGGGGAGACCGGGTATGGACGTTACAAATTTCACATTTTGGGCCAGATAATTCTAATGAAAGTACTCACTCACTCCACTTTGGGTCTGTAGTTAGCCTATTATGTTGGCTAAAACATGAGGCACATAAAACTTGTAAAACATGTAATCACTAATTAACTACAGCTTAATTAATGAAGACTTTTTTTGTAACAACCTACCCCGTAATACAGGGTAGGTTTGTTACACATACGGGGTAAATTGTACCGGTGTAAATTGTTACTATGTAAACATACTGGGTAATTTGTTAAAATGTGTAAATCTCTTATACCATACTTTTGTTTCAACTTTCCAGTTTCTTGGTATCGTTAACAGTAGATCAAGTGGAGCTCTAGCATAGACTAAAGTAATAGTAGAAATATTAAAATATTAACACCTGAAAATTGAAACAAAATTACGTATCATGTTAATGTAATTGGGGTAGGTTGTTACATCGACATGAGGTAGGTTGTTGTAACAACCTACCCCATGGGTGATTTTACAAATAAAATAAAGTGTAGCAAAAGCATTAGGCAGAATTACAGGGCATGGCTCAGGGGTATATTAGTGACATACATGTATATATTCACAATACCAGACTATCATCATGTGCCTTCAGTTGTAAAAACTATTACAAATTTTAATTTTTGTCAAAATTCACTTGGAACTGTAAAAAAATTACTTTTAATAAAAACGGAGAAAACCTCACGACCGGCAAGTTCA
>CALNVZ010001721.1:28280-50762 GCA_940671915.1 Paracentrotus lividus
TCTTGGAAATCAAGTGTGAAAAGATGACTGTCTAATATTTCAAATTTGCTACTGTCCAAAAATCATAACTGGAAACGGTGACATAATACGAGTAAATTATAGGATATCAAGGTTGAAAAGAAGTATGTTTTCACCTGCAATACGTAAAATTTTGAGCCGGACGCGACCAAATCACCAAATCCACTCTAACCGTGAGTACAAAAGACACAGTACGAAGTCACTTTATTTTCTTTGCCATTGCCGTTTTTCTCCTTTTATCATGCTCAAGTGTGTTGTTTTACTTTACTTATAAAACAATACAATCATAAAGAAAAAAGTATCATAACGTTTGTTGGCTTAATTCTAGAAAAAAAAAATTGATGCGTCCAGGGGCTCGAATTATTTTTTTGTTGTTTTGAAATATGATGTTACCTTATTAGGATTATGTAAAACATTTGTATTTCAGATTTTAATGAATGCCAAGAAAGTGACCCATGTGCTGACATTCCGAACAGTTTCTGTTTGAATAAAATCGGTTCTTACACTTGTAACTGTTATGAAGGCTATACCCAAACAACAAACGAATCACTGGAGTGCATAGGTAAGATAATGGGCCGTATGCATATTACAAGTATTTACTTAAATAGTGTTTATTATCAAGCTTTAAGTTCTTTCTAACAAATTCTTCCTGCCTTGGGAATCAATCTACCACCGATGACTTTATAACTTTATTAATTGATGAAGATCGGAACTCTTTTCTGCATTAGGGGAGACCGGGTATGGACGTTACAAATTTCACATTTTGGGCCAGATAATTCTAATGAAAGTACTCACTCACTCCACTTTGGGTCTGTAGTTAGCCTATTATGTTGGCTAAAACATGAGGCACATAAAACTTGTAAACATGTAATCACTAATTAACTACAGCTTAATTAATGAAGACTTTTTTTTGTAACAACCTACCCCGTATACAGGGTAGGTTGTTACACCATACGGGGTAAATTGTACCGGTGTAAATTGTTACTATGTAAACATACTGGGTAATTTGTTAAAATGTGTAAATCTCTTATACCATACTTTTGTTTCAACTTTCCAGTTTCTTGGTATCGTTAACAGTAGATCAAGTGGAGCTCTAGCATAGACTAAAGTAATAGTAGAAATATTAAAATATTAACACCTGAAAATTGAAACAAAATTACGTTACATGTGTAATGTAATTGGGGTAGGTTGTTACATCGACATGAGGTAGGTTGTTGTAACAACCTACCCCATGGGTGATTTTACAAATAAAATAAAGTGTAGCAAAGCCATTAGGCAGAATTACAGGGCATGGCTCAGGGGTATATTAGTGACATACATGTACTATATTCACAATACCAGACTATCATCATGTGCCTTCAGTTGTAAAAACTATTACAAATTTTAATTTTTGTCAAAAATTCACTTGGAACTGTAAAAAATTACTTTTTAATAAAACAACGGAGAAACCTCACGACCGGCAATTCATCGCAGCTATGTGTAGGCTGTATATAGATGCCAGTTAGCACGAACTCTCTTGTTCCAACTTAGCACACTGAGAACTGTAACAACTTACCCGTGTAACTTCCATCCCTGGTCTCCCCTATTAAGTATCCTGACACTCTTTTTATGAAACCATAGTAGAACTCTGTTTACTTAAAAATAAATAAAAACCAAAAAAAAAAAATTATAATAAAAAAATCATCACAAAATGATCGTCAGGGAGAAAATACGAGTTTTTCAAATTTATTTTTATTTATTTTTTTTTGTTTTTCTTTTTTACGAAAGAAAAATGTTGAAAGCTGTTTTTCACCAAAGAAAAAAAAGTGTTAAGAACGAAATACACACATCTAAGTTTACATTTCAAAAAAAAAAAAAAAATCATTCTGTAAAAGCCTCATCAAAGGATTGCCGATTTATAGGTGATAATATGCAGTGCCTTCATGTGGGTACCTTTGCCATTATGTGACTTGGAGCTCACTGGATAAACGCTGAACCAAGTAAAAGATTCCTTTTTATGCAAACTTTGACTTAATAGGTGTAGTGTGTATTTCAAAATATGTGTAGGATTAAGTTCCAGCTTACTAAAATTGTCATTCGCTATCTTTTAATTCCTTTCCGTCACATGTATCCCACCCACAATTTTCTTTTACCGTATTTTACCCGTACCTTTTTATAACAGTATCTCCAGCTGTTCGATGTGCGTCGGATTCTTGTTCCAATGGAGGTATCTGTACGGAGGAAGCTACTTACCTTACATGTACATGTCCCAAAGGATTCACGGGCTTTACCTGTGATATCGGTAAGAACCCTAACACTTACGTGTACATGTCCCCAAGGATTAACAGGCTGTACCTGTGATATCAGTAAGAACCCTAACCCTTATGTGTACATGTCCCCAAGGATACACGGGCTCTACCTGTGATATCCGTAAGAACCCTAACCCTTACGTGTACATGTCCACAAGGATTCACGGGCTCTACCTGTGATATCGGTAAGAACCCTAACCCTGACGTGTACATGTCCCCACGGACACACGGGCTCTACCTGTGATATCGGTAAAAACCCTAACCCTTACGTGTACATGTTCCCAAGGATTCAGGGGCTCTACCTGTGATATCGGTAAAGAACCCAACCCTTACATGTACATGTCCCAAGGATTCACGGGCTTTACTGTGATATCGGTAAGAACCCTAACACTTACGTGTACATGTCCCCAAGGATTAACAGGCTGTACCTGTGATATCCGTAAGAACCCTAACCCTTATGTGTCATGTCCCAAGGATACACGGGCTCTACCTGTGATATCCGTAAGAACCCTAACCCTTACGTGTACATGTCCACAAGGATTCACGGGCTCTACCTGTGATATCGGTAAGAACCCTAAACCCTGACGTGTACATGTCCCAAGGATACACGGCTCTACCTGTGATATCGTAAGAACCCTAACCCTTACATGTACATGTCCCAAGGATTCACAGGCTCTACCTGTGATATCGGTAAGAACCCTAACCCTTACATGTACATGTCCCCAAGATTCTTAGGCTCTACCTGTGATATCGGTAAAACCCTAACCCTTCCGTGTACATGTCCCCAAGGATTCACGGGCTCTACCTGTTATATCGGTAAGAACCCTAACACTTCCGTGTACATGTCCCCAAGGATTTATGGGCTCTACCTGTGATATCGGTAAGAACCCTAACCCTTACGTGTACATGTCCCTAAGAATACACGGGCTCTAACTGTGATATCGTTAAGAATCCTAACCCTTATGTGTACATGTCCCCAATGATACACGGGCCCTACATGTGATATCTAACCCGCACCTTTTTATAACAGTATCTCCAGCTGTTCGATGTGCGTCGGATTCTTGTTCCAATGGAGGTATCTGTACGGAGGAAGCTACTTACCTAACATGTACATGTCCCCAAGGATTCAGGGGCTCCACCTCTGATATCGGTAAGAATCCTAACACTTACGTGTACATGTCCCCAAGGATTCACAGGCTGTGCCTGTGATATCGGTAAGAACCCTAACCCTTACGTGTACATGTCCCCAAGGATTCACAGGCTCTTCCTGTGATATCGGTGAGAACCCTAACCCTTCCGTGTACATGTCCCCAAGGATTCACGGGCTTTACCTGTGATATCGGTAAGAATCCAAACACTTACGTGTACATGTCCCCAAGGATTAACAGGCTCTACCTGTGATATCGGTAAGAACCCTAACACTTACGTGTACATGTCCCCAAAGTTTCTTGGGCTCTACCTGTGATATCGGTAAGAACCCTAACCCTTACGTGTACATGTCCCCAAGGATACACGGGCTCTAACTGTGATATCGTTAAGAATCCTAACCCTTATGTGTACATGTCCCCAATGATACACGGGCCCTGCCTGTGATATCTAACCCGTACCTTTTTATAACAATATCTCCAGCTGTTCGATGTGCGTCGGATTTTTGTTCCAATGGAGGTATCTGTACGGAGGAAGCTACTTACCTTACATGTACATGTCCTCAAGGATTCACGGGCTCTACCTGTGATATCGGTAAGAACCCTAACCCTAATGTGTACATGTCCCCAAGGATTCACAGGCTCTTCCTGTGATATCGGTGAGAACCCGTAACCCTTACGTGTACATGTCCCCAAGGATTCAGGGGCTCTACCTGTGATATCGGTAAGAACCCTAACACTTACGTGTACATGTCCCCAAGGATTCAGGGGCTCTACCTGTGATATCGGTAAGAACCCTAACCCTTACGTGTACATGTCCCTCAGGATACATGGGCTCTAACTGTGATATCGTTAAGAATCCTAACCCTTATGTGTACATGTTCCCAATGATACACGGGCCCTGCCTGTGATATCTAACCCGTACCTTTTTATAACAATATCTCCAGCTGTTCGATGTGCGTCGAATTCTTGTTTCAATGGAGGTACCTGTACGGAAGAAGCTACTTACCTTACATGTACATGTCCCCGAGGATTCACGGGCTTTACCTGTGATATCGGTAAGAACACTAACACTTACGTGTACATGTCCCCAAGGATTCACAGGCTGTACCTGTGATATCGGTAAGAACCCTAACCCTTATGTGTACATGTCCCCAAGGTTTCACAGGCTCTTCCTGTGATATCGGTAAGAACCCTAACCCTTACGTGTACCTGTCCCCAGGGATTCAGGGGCTCTACCTGTGATATCGGTAAGAACCCTAACCCTTACGTGTACATGTCCCCAAGGATTCACAGGCTCTACCTGTGATATCGGTAAGAACCCTAACACTTATGTGTACATGTCCCAAGGATTCAGGGGCTCTACCTGTGATATCGGTAAGAACCCTAACCCTTACATGTACGTCCCCAAGGATTCACAGGCTCTACCTGTGATATCGGTAAGAACACTAACCCTTACGTGTACATGTCCCTAAGGATACACGGGCTCTAACTGTGATATCGTTAAGAATCCTAACACTTACGAGTACATGTCCCCAAGGATTCATGGGCTCTACCTGTGATATCGGTAAGAGCCCTAACACTTACGTGTACATGTCCCCAAGGATTCACAGGCTCTTCCTGTGATATCTAACCCGAACCCTAACCCTTACGTGTACATGTCCCCAAGGATTCAGGGGCTCTACCTGTGATATCGGTAAGATCTCTAACCCTTACGTGTACATGTCCCTAAGGATACACAGGCTCTACCTGTGATATCGGTAAGAACTCTTACCCTTACGTGTACATGTCCCTAAGGATACACGGGCTCTACCTGTGATATTGGTAAGAACCGTTCTGGGATCGGTTTCATATCAGAATATTAACATTGCAATTAATATTTGTTGATGATACGTCTCAAAAAACAAAGCTAATCGCCTTTTTATGTAATTATTATTTGCATTAAAAGGCTTTTTACCTGAAAAGGTTTTATCAAAAATCAACCATAGCAGCCAGAAGGCTGAATTGCGTTTAATGTATAATGTAAAACATATCAAACATTTCCACAAAACATGATATAGGCCTATGTATAATATTTTATTTAAATTATAGGTAAGTCAACGATGTTGTTAGTCAACAAAAGAAAAGAAGTCCAAAAACATAACAGCAAGCAAGCAAACACAGCACTAAATAAACTCATTCTCACACTTACACATTCTAATGCGAACCAAAGCCTCTGGTCGAGGCCCCTTGCTGCCTCTCCCACAACCGCCACGTCCCCTGAGACCCAGAGATATGCATTACATCGCGATCCCCCAAGACTACGGGCCCGCAGCCAAAGAAAATGTGATGCATCGCACAGCCCAGAGTCCCGAGAACCGCGACGATTCCCGGGGAAGAGCAAGAGGCCCCGGCCAGAGGCTACTTGGTTTTAGAACTTGTTTGTTTATTTTTTTTTCATTCATTTTTTCTCATCTCTTTTTCTTATTTTTTAAAAATTATTTTATCTTATTAATATTATCTTTTGTAAAGATGACTGCTCATAACATTAGTTCGTAAAGATATCTCACTTTTTCTTCTTTATTACAATTAACCAAAAAGATTTGACGTGTAATGGTATGACTTGTGATGAGACTCAAATCTGCTTTCAAGATGAATGTGTTTGCAGAGATGGGACAGCTCTTGAGGATGGTGTATGCCAAGGTAAAACACTTTGCTTAGTAAAACGTAATCTAAGTCGATCATGAATGAAATGTATAATCTTACGTTTCACTTGCATATCCGAATCCTATCTATTCCTCATTATATCTTGGGTACTTTTCGTGATTACGATATAATTTAACTATTGTTTTTTATACTTGATTTTTATTATAACTATTGTTTTAAAGGTAAAATGCGCTATATAAAGACCGTTGCATTATTATTTATGGTAATATTATTATCATCATCATTATTGTTATTATATTTGTTATCATTAAATCGCCTAGAGAAATTATGGACACAGATTTAGTTCATCAAAATGTGGAACTGTTTGAAAGACCGAATTCTTTAAAGTAGCTTTCAAATCTGAAGTGAAAAATAAATTGAACCGCCAATGAGGATATGTCAACTTGACTCAAACACTGCAGTATCCGTAGCATGAAGTTGACTCTTTATCTTCATGCAAGTCTATAAATTCTTCATAGAAATCTATCTAAATATTTTATTCTTCACCATGTAACTCATGAATAATAAAACACTCTTAGCGGCCTATGTCGTTTCAAAATGAATATCATCTTTCCTGTTACTAATGACATCAAAAAGGCAAAATGTAAACTTGTAAACATATTTTATAGTTGTATTCATAGTAACATAAAGGATATATATTTAAATGCTCATGTTATTAATGTCAATTTCTCCATGACATTCAAACCAAATGTTACACACCCCTTTTAACCTCAACAGAATTTCAACCAAAACTAGTGAACCAGATAATCATATCTGCCCCCCCCTCAAAAAAAATATAAATAAATATATAAATAAAATAAACAAATAAAAAATCCCAGAATTTGACAATTTTCGATTATTCCTTTTTCAATCATTACTATTTTGGTTAAAAATACTTTATAACCAAACCCCTTCTATATGACCGATTCAGTTTTCTGAAGAAAGAACAATTCTGGGCTTTCAATATCATATGAATCTGTACAATATTGTAGTAGACATATGGTCCATTGTTTCAGTTATAGTCCAGGGCCGGCGGAGACGGGGGGGCCTGGGGGCCGGGCCCCCCCCCCACTTTTTTGCCAGAAATTTTAATATTTTCTAAGGGAAAAAGGGGAAAAGAAAGAAAAAGAAGAACGGGAAGGAGAGGCAAAATGTGTTTAAAATACATTACCTTCGGGTTCATTAGAGGCCAATTTTTTTTTTCTGCTCGCGCATCGCGCTCGCAAGGTTCTCTCAATAAGGCACATTGACTGATCCCTTATGTCCCATATTAGTAAAGTCATGTAAATTTTTCTACTCGCACTTGGCCCTCGCAATATATTTTTGTTAAAATTGAGGTGACCCTGACCCATACAAGAATTCAAACAAAAAGAAATAAGGTGGAAAATGTACGTAAAATATGGTGTCATAAGCCAAAATTGTAAAATATGGTGTCATAAGCCAAAATTTTCAGCTCGCGCTTCGCGCTCGCAAATTCCTCTCAGAAAGACTGATTCCTGACGTCGCAAAGTGAAGTGATGGATGTCAATCAAATTTCAAAATCTAGAATACACTACCTTCAGTTAATTATAAGTCAAATTTTTTCGACTCGCGCTTCGCGCTCGCAAACTTTTCTTTAAAAAGCTCATTGACTGATCCCTGACGTCCCAAATAAGTAATGTTATGTAAAATTTTCTGCTCGCGTTTCGCGCTCGCAATTTATTTTTGTTAAAATGAAGGTGATCGTTACCTAGCTAGTAACAGAATTCAAACAAAAATACATTAGAGTAGAGGGAGAAATGTGCATAAAATATACGGCCTTATTTGTTTCATTATAAGCCAAAATTTTCAGCTCGCGCTTCGCGCTCGCAAAGTCCTCTCAGAAAGACTAATTCCTGACGTCGCAAGGTGAAGTGATGGATGTCAATTTTCAAAATTTTAAAAAATCTAGAATACACTACCTTCAGTTAATTATAAGTCAAAAATTTCGGCTCGCGCTCGCAAATTTCTCTTTGACGGGATGACAATTTTCAAAATGTGTCGAGAACACACTACCTTCAGGTCATTATAAGCCAAAATTTTCGGCTCGCGCTTGCAAATTTCTCTAGAAAAGTTTATTATACTATTTCTCTCAGAAAGACCGACTCCTGACATTGTAAAGTGAAGTGATGGGATGTAAATTTTCAAATTATGTCTAGAATACACTATACCTTCGGTTCGTTAAGCCAACATTTTCGGCTCGCGCTTCGCGCTCTCAAAGTTTTCTTAACAAAAAGCTACATTGACTGATCCGTGGCGTCCCAAACAAGTAATGTTATGTAAATTTTTCTGCTCGCGTTCGCAATTTATTCTTATTAAAATGAAGGTGATCGTTATAAGAATTCAAACAAAATTCATAAAAGTAGAGGGGGAAATGTGCGTAAAATATACGGCCTTTGCATCATTGTAAGCCAAAATTTTCACCTCGCTCTTCGCGTTCGCAAATGTGTCTCATATGGGATGACAATTATCAAAATGTGTACAGGATTCATCATACCTTCAGGTAATTATAAGCCAAAATTTTCGGCTCGCGCTACGCGCTCGCAAATGTGTCTCAGATAGGATGACTGTATCAAAATGTGTATAGAATACACTACCTTCAGATAATTATAAACCAAAATTTTCGGCTCGCGTTACGCGCTCGCAAATGTGTCTCAAATGGGGTGACAATTATCAAAATTGCCAAAATTTTCGGCTCGCGCTACGCGCTCGCAAATGTGTCTCAGATGGGATGAAAATTATCAAAATGTATACAGAATACACTACCTTCAGGTAATTATAAGCCAAAATTTTCGACTCGCGCTACGTACGAGCTCGGAAATTTTTCTAAAAAGTTCATTATACTGACCCCTGACTTCACGCTTGAATATGATCTGCTCATTCACAAAGTAAAAGTGCACTTTTTCACATTTCGAACCCCCCCCCCGTAAAAAATCCTTATTATTCGGGCCTAATATGTTCGCATGAATTTTTCTAAAATGTGTGCCCCCTCACTTTTGAAAACGCTCCGCCGGCCCTGTAGTCTCATTGATTTTCTTTGGAGTGTTGTATCTTCCGTTATTCTAATGGCTCTCCCATTACTACCTTGTCCTTTAAAGGTGAGTGTTTTCCCGCGTGCAATTTTGAGGTAGAACGTTGTGTGTCATCTTCGAAGAGTCAAGCTGCGTGTGAATGCCGCCCCGGATACAGGCCCCTTCAGGGACCATCAACTGAACTTCCATGTATCCAAGGTAAGTTGAGCAATGCAATAAAATATTACATTTATACGCAACTTACTTGCATATCTGTGACTGCAAAATAAACTTTCCCCTACGGTTACTCATCGATGCCTCATAAGAAAGTATTGAATAATTTTGGGAAATGGGAAGTTGTAGATCACTGTTTTTCATTAAAATTGGCAATTAAAAAAAGGGTCATATTGCCAATTTGAGGAATAAAATGTGATCAATTTAGCCCTTAAATAATTTCTGTCCTGAATGAGTTAATGTAACAAAAGGCGCTAAAATCCACTTTTGACCAAAATGGATTTTATAGGATAAATAAGTGTATCTTAGGCATGGGAATCAAATGCATCATATATGGGATTTAAAAAAATATTTTTTGAAAATTGAAAAACAAAATGGTTACAAAAATGTGTTTTATTCCAAAAGGAGCTAAATCCAAAACAGTTTTATTCCAAAAGGCGCTATATCCACTATGGTCATTTGAGATTTGTTTATTTAACCACTTTACCTCACAATTATACAGTCAGATCTTTTAGCAAATGTTGTGGCTGACAGTCTCCAACATCAGTGCAAAATTTTGAAATTATTAGAACAGTTTTCTTTTCTTTATGAATATTTTGGATTTAGCTCCTTTTGGAGTAAAACATCGAAAATCACGGTCTTGAGAATCGATATAAAATTTATGTATTTATGTTTTTTTTAATTATCAAATTTCAAACATCAGAAAAGGTATAACTATATTTTAGTAGCAAAATTAATTTGTTTCGTGTTGAATATAATTTATTTATAGGCTAAAATGTAAAAATATTGACTTTTGATGGAGGTTTTATTCCAAAAGGCGCTAAATCCATGAATATTAAAATTATAAAAATTTCTTAAAAATTGAAATTGATAGCTAGATTTTTAAAAACATGATTAAATCAATCGAATATAATAGCCTAATCATATATATCAAAATGAAGCTACAATGGCTATTAAAGAGAAAGTTTTAATATTAAAAAACCTTGATTTACTCTAAAACTCTTAAAGTAGATTTAGCGCCTTTTGGAATCAAAGTCTTCATATATTTATAAATAAATATATATATATATATATATATATATATATATATATATATATATATATATATATATATATATATATATATATATATATATGAAGAGCTTGGATCCAAAAGGGACTATATCCGACCATATTTGACCAAAGTTCACTTTTTAACAGCTAAATATTTGCACCTAGTACAAGGGTTTAAACAACATCGGATTCCATTTTTTTTTTTGGAAAAAAATATTTTGATGTTTCAAATTTCTGTTTCTTTCCAAAAGGAACTAAATCCAAAACAGTTTCATTCCAAAAGGGACTAAACCCACTCTGTAGATTCTAAATACACTGTCCGTCATAAAGGTGGAATATTTTTTTGCCGCTATAGCGACATGATTTTGTTCTCACTTTAATTTCTTGAATATGTTTGTCCCTGCTTTTGCTTTTTGGGACCCTGGCTATATCTTGGACATTCTCCCAACCCTTCACGTGGACCTTTTTCAAAAAAAGTTTTGTCAACCCCCGTGATGCCCATTTTTGTCATTTTTTCTCATTTTGGGGCCCCTTTTTGTTTTCCCGGCCGATCAAGCCCCCCTCAGTCCTACCCCCAGGAAACGCGACTGAGGTGGACTGTTTTATATTGTTCTTTAAGTTAAATCTATATTTCTGGGGACAGGCTTAGGTCTCTTGTCTAGGGAAGGGGTTAAAGTAAAAAACAAGATTTGTGAAAATTCGGAATATTTTATTCCATCTTTATGCTGAAAACAAAAGAAATGAAAAACCACCTTTAACCCTTAAATATCATCATTTTCCCCTTAAACTTTGTTTAGCCTTGATGATAAGGCTGTAAATAGTCAATATTGATAATATTTCATTTTGATTCATGTTTGGTTGAGATTTTACAACAAAATTTAGGGAAGTTAGAAATTTCCATGGTGAAAAAATGAATAAAATGATTGTTGAACCCCAATCAAAATAAATTTTGACCCTTCCCCTAGACAAAAGAGTCGAGCCTGTAACCATAAATCTAGATTTAATTTAAAGAACAATAACAAATCTCCATTTCAGACGTGTTTCCTTGTTGTAGGACTGAGGTGGCCTTGGTGGGTCCGTGAACAAAAAGGGCCCCAAAAATTAGAAAAAATGACGAAAATGGCCATCGTCTGGGGGTGACAAACTTTTTTGAAGAAAAATCCCCGGGAAGGGTTGAGGGAACGTCCAAGATATATACCCAGGATCCCAGAAAGTGAAAGCGGTGACAAACACATTCAAGAAATTAATAACGGAGTAACATAATGTCGCTTGAGCCAGAAAAAAATTATTCCACCTTTATGACGAACAGTGTATCTTAACTTTAATTATGTGCCCGTCGGATACATATTCTGATTTTTGCACACAGTCTGTAGATATTGATCTAAGATCTTGGAAGAAAATTTGAATAAATTTGATTAATTTCTAAGAATTTTATGAATATTCTTGGATTTAGTCCCTTTTGGAATAAAATATTTGAACCGACTGAAAATCAAATTTCGGGCGAAAAAACACATTTTTAGCTGACTAAAAACTTTAATTTTTACGTTTTATTTGGAAAATAGACAATTTACGGGAGTTTTATTCCAAAAGGGACTAAATCCATAAAAATTTAAATTTCAAAAATTCATAAAAAAATAAAATTCTATGGCTAGATTTTTTTAAATTGTTATTAATGTGTACCAAAATTAAGTCATATTGTTCATGGTTAAGTAATAAATTAAAAATCGGTGATTTATTCAAAATCTCCAGAATTGGATTTAGTTCCTATTGGAATGAAACTCTTCATAGACCGTTGGATTGTTGAAAATCGCGATTCGCAAAGCGTTCGCGGGTTGTGTAAACCCCACCCATAGAGAGAGGTTGTCACGGGACACGAGGGAGTTTTGCAAAGTGTAGAATGTCACAATCCTGCATCTGTTATTTTTAGGCGGTTAAAGCTTTTTTATACGACAAAATGGCTTTTTGATTCGACATACGCATTATTCACGCGAATTGTGATTTTTGGACAATCCAACAGTCGTTTTTATACGGTAAAAGCTTTGTTTTTGTTTTTGTTTTTGTTTTCTCAATTTTTTACCTTCCTTAGTTCGCAGGGTATTTGTGATCTCGTTCATCATCTTTCAGTTTAATGGAGTTCCAGCCATCTTTACAAATGATTACCTTGACCCGCAGAGCACTCAATTCCAAATCAGTTCTTTTACACTTTCATACGTGGTAAGTGTTTTAAAAGCTGTGTTTTGTCACATCATTCCTTTGGATTCATTTTCATATTCTTTGCAGATCGAAAAGACCTATAGGGGGATTCCATGCTTTTGTTGTTTTTGTTTCTTTGTTATTTCTATTATTTTTGTGTCCCATTGTACAGACTGCAATTCTTATTTCAATTATAAAAGATGTGTAATCGAGTCAAATTAAATCTTGGTTCTTGTGACCATTCTGATGCTATTTGAGGATCACCATCAATTAAAAAAAATATACATTTTTAATTTCTACTATGTCAAAAAGAGGTAAAATATCCCGTAAAATACAGCATGGAATCGCCTTTAAGCATTCATAATGTTTCCTAAAAATTCGTGAAAATGGCACTTCATCTTCACCTCAATTATCACATTTATTATGAAAAAATGGTAATATTTAACGTGTAAAAAGTCCCTTTCCAAATTTGAAAAAAAAGTTTTGATTTAATACATTCACTTAGTATTATTATACCGAGTGAGTCATAAAAAACCAGACACCTAGAAAATGTCAATAAAAAAAAAAAAACAATTTATACACCCGAAATTGTTATAAATATTTCAAAAGAGCAACTTTTCCCTCATCTTTTGGTACCAATCAGTCAGCGCGCCACGCAATCGAACGAGCTCTCTTTTATCGAGAACGTATTCATGAAAATCGGTTACCTGCGCAGAAAATGCGTGTTTTGAGACGGTCGCGCAGATCAATATTTTACACCCTTAGAATTGTTCAATTTTCACAAACAAGGTCTCTAATTTCATCATAAGACATTGTACTTTCGATCTATTCAATAAAAAAATGCAGTTTATAGTGATTCGGGAATGATATCAAGCCTATACTATGGCAGTAACGGAAAAAACAAAAGCAATCGGAAACAAGGATGATTTTCACAGTGAAAAAATACTTGCGTCAACAAGATATTGATATTTTTGGAAAGCATAGATATTACTCTACACAAAAATATCAAAATCATGTTATTTAATCATGTACCAGAGTCAGGAGCCACTAAAACTCACACAACTTTCATCGTGACCGATCCGAAACAACGCTCATCTGCCGGTGCGAGAATAAACCGCTCTGATTGGTCAACTGCGTCAGCTGATGATCGTAGTCACATGGTGATGACGTGATGTCTGCTCGAGTTATTCAGTGTTATTGTTGCGTAGATTTGGTTTTGTCACGGAGAATTACACTATTTTTTCCAACTCTACCCTTTCCACAAATCAAACGACGTTTTCATGAATTATAAACCCATCTAATTGTTTATATATCAAACATATTTCGCTGCAAGACGTAATATTAATTATTGATTTCCTTTTTCGATATGAACTTCAATCCTAGTCCCAAGTGTACGTTTTGGTGTTTCTTAAATCACGCGGATCTTGGATAATTGCAACATCACTCGCTCATAGTCATACTATTGTCAGTGGAAGTCATCATACTGACCACAACTGAGTTTAATAACTAGATATAGATCTACATGTACTTAATAAACCCGTGGAAAGTCGAAAATTGGAAATGTTTTGGATTAGCTTCCCTTTTTCTAAGTGATGTGAATCAGTTTCTCCTGAATATTTTAGATCATTGGGGCCACGGAACGTTTTTGAAAGTGGAGGGGCGTAGTTGGTGGGGGTGGGGGGGGGGGGGCTGAACAGGCTAAAATCACAAAATATATGGTCATTTTTGAGTTATTGTACATACTTGCTGACAAAAGTGAAATCGTTGCCTAATAATACTTATTCTGTGCATGTATTAGAAAGAGAAAAATGAAGTTTTACTATGTTCAAGTTATTCCTTCTGCATTTAGTGTTTATTTATTTTTTTAATTGTTGAATTTAACTTCACAAACGGTACCAAACCAATTATTACATCAAACTGAATAAGGGCACAAGAATGGCGGATGTCCACGAAATCGATTGTTCAGGAAGCCCAAGTTTCCCCCATGAGACCGAGGGTCAAAAATACTGATTTTTCTCATTATACTTTCTTGCATTATAATTTTCTTGCTGATAAAAAAAATTATATATATATATATATGTGGAAAAAATCCTCAGCCTCGTAGATACTGGGCCTCAGTGGAAAAATCCTCGGACTCGTGGGCCCTCAAGAATCTTAGGTAAAGAACAGTCACCTTAAAATTAAACTGGCTTTTCAAGTAATCTTCTCTTTACTTTCTATTTTTTTGTAACCCTTCATCAATCAAAGCTAGTTCTTGTCCCCACAGAGTGCAAAATTAAGCATGGTGGACTGTATTTGGAAACATTATTAGACATTGTGATCATTATTTATTTTTATCATTCACAGTCCCCATTCCTCCCCCATCTCCACTCTAAAACTACCTGCTCTCCATACCAAAATGATGCGACATTTGCTCCGGGTTCTCCAATAATTTCTCACAAAGTTTAATGTCAGGTGTATGGCATTTATTTCAGGGCTTAATTTAGTTTACGAAATTGAATGGGAACAATTGCCGCTGGAGCAAATGTCGTATTTTCGCACATAAGAAAATCACACGAAACCATACCATCTTCATATCAATTTTTGTATTGTTTCATTCTCATACTTTGTTCTTTCTCCATGTCACTCTATTTCTAGCATCCTCTCTGATCACTCGGCTCATAGCGAGATCTTTTTCTTTGATCATTTCCTTCTTTTCTACTGTGACAGATTTCCTCCTCTTTCTGCAACCATTCCTAGAAATCACACTCTCCTCACACCTCCAAAGTCTCCAAACATGGTACCCCATCCAAACCCGTTCTCACCATTTTACAAATTAAAGAGTTCATAAAGATTCAAGATTAAGTGGCGGATCCAGCATTTGACAAAAGTGGGGCGTCGCCACGTAAAATTGACAAATTTGAACAGGTTCCAAAACATGAGAGGGGTGGATGCACACGGGGTCCCACAAGGCCCAGCGCCACGAGGCTGAGGGTCCACGAGTCCGATTATTTGCCCATGAGGCCGAGTATTTTTTGTAACGAGTCCGAACATTATATTGCAAAATACAATAGAGAAAAATCAGACTCGTGTACCCTTGGCCTCGTGGCCCTCGGACTCGTGGGAAAATACTCCGGACTCGTGAACCTCGGCCTCATGGTCATTCAGCCTCGTTGGACATACTCAGACTCGTGGACCCTCGGCCTCGTGGCCCCTCCCCCATGTACACCCTGGATCCGCAACTGTAAACTGTAGACATTTAATGAAAAAAGAATTAGTCAGCACTTCAAATATCCGAGTTTCAAAAATGTTTAATCATGTAATACAAAACCTGCAGTCGATGTCACAGTCCCTCTTTTCAAGAGAGTACAAGTTTTTTTCTTTCTTACATTCACTTATGGCCATATGTCACAAGTTGGGGTATTGTAAAAGGGTGGAGGCGTTACATTTTTGGAGGGAAAATTATCACATTTATTCACATAGCATGAAAATGATGTACAGTCATAAGCTGTGCAATAATTCATATTGTAGATAATTTATCAGGCTACATGTTTGTGAAGTTTCAGCTTCGTTTTGCTCATAATTTTAATACAAAGATACTTTTAGTGGAGTAGGGTAGGGGTGGAGGATCCTACGGTGGAGGATCCTACGGTGGGGCACGTGTTAAAGCATAGGGAATTCCCATTTTTGTTACTTTCTTATTGTTTGCTGCGTTATATCTTTGCAGCCAATAGGTCTTAAGGGTTGAGTGATATATCATTCTCTTGGGAATTTATGTGGTTCTAGATAAATGTGAAGAAGAGTTTTAAAAGTTATTATTCCAAATTTAATTAATCAATTAAAACAAACTTAATGCACACATCCTCATAGACAATGCATTGCAGGCATAAAAAGATTGTCACATGCAATTTTATAACAATAATTGTCGTTTTCGCCATTTTCTTTGCACGCATGTAAAAACACAATTAAGTGGAAACGTATTACTTGCAATAAACTTTGTTTGAGTTGTAATCCAAGTGTAAAAGACAGGATTTCTACCCTTTTTTGCACTATTTTTTCTTCTTTTTTGACACCTTGTAGCGGCGGTTAGTAAAAAATAATTTTGTATTATCAAGTTTGATATTCTCTCAGAAGCATATTGCGTCTTATTTAACACAATTGACCCCCCACGGGGATAAAATTTTATTTATTTGGTGAAAAGATTAAAAGATATTCGCCGGTAAGATTGTGATTTTTTAAAACCATTTTTTCCCTGTAAGCACTCTGTATATCTTTTATGCACACCTTTATCAGGCACATATATGGTTACTCCCTCTCTTTTCAATTCTGCTTTCAATATATTTAGTACTTTAATACATGTCTACTTACTAACTAGGTAACTAGAGATGTTTGATTGTGAACAATGTACATTTCTACAATTTTTTTGCGACTAACATGTAACGGCATGCTTTCCACCATCAACTCATGACATTGGCTAATGTGTATTTTCAAATTCATTATGCAGATCAGATCAACTAGGATAATTATGAGTCTAACAACCTGGCAAAAACAATAGTTGGACATTTCAAAGTCCTGACTATGCAAAAAGTGACAAGCATTCCATCTGACGTCGAAATGAACAAAAATATCAAAATCAATGTCAAACAAACACGTGAGGCTTGATTTTTTTAGTAATTAATTTAAGCACCTATTTATTCTGGGGATGTAACCATTGGTTTGTTTTTTTTTTCTCATTTTTTATTTCAGGTTAAAAAAAAGCAGTATACTTTAATCCTTTTTCTCAGTGTTTTTAATTGTTAACTAGGTATTGTTAAAAAAAAATAGTAATATTTTATCCCATATTTGGCTTCTTTTTCTGGTCTTCCGTTAGGGCGTTCTGACTGGACTGTTGATGCACTGAAGTCAGAAAAGGAATCATCCAGAAGCTCCAGCCGAGGTTAGGACTGGTCAAGGTAGCAGCTCATCATCATACATCTGTAATACAATTTCAAAACAAGTTACACATGTTAATGTCCTGGGTAAAATCGGACTTTTCGTTTTATTAACATAAAAAACGATAATATTAAAAAATAAATGAAATAAAATAGGTCATTTAGTTAGACAATAATGTCTATTCCCTTTCATTTTGGTAGAACTTTCTTGAGCCTTACACTTAATTGAATATCCATGTTATATTTGACCATCGCATTGGTGACACAAATGATATGAATTATAAAATATGATCTATCACACATTTCAATTTGATGTGCACGTTCAAAATACAAAAATTGTAGGATCTGTAAACTTCAGCTTTTTTAACTGACTAAGGTTAGGTCACTTTTGTTTTCTCAATCAACATGTCCTTGTAACGTTTAGCGAGTACAATCTGAAGATGACATGAATGAACACTGACAAGAACAAGATGGAATTAAAGCTAGGCCTTCTAGTTTTTTCAGAGGCGATCGCCTCCGAAACATTTCCCGTATTAAACATGACAATATTTCCATTAGTGGGACCGTGAGATTCTCTCACCAGACTGCCGTAACTGGCCGAATCCATTCTAGAATTCCGTAAATTACGCGCCATAGTAATGGGCAGATCGCTGCACTTCCGGTCTAAAATGAGGATTTTTTTTCAAATTTTTGAGTCTTAGATTTTTACTATTAAAATAATGAGAAGTATGATATCTGCGTCAGTTTGGTTTTTAAATATTGGTGATCAAGCGGCTTTTCTCTCCGGCAAATATCAAGCCGAAGATTCGGTTATGTACCGAGAGTCAGGAGCCAAAAGTGAAATTTACAGCTCAAAATCGTAGTTAAAATATGACAAAATATGCCAATCAGAGCGGTGCGGAATGTGCGTGCTTTAAATTGTCTAAATATGAAGTAAATGTATCAAACTGTCGAGAAATTCTGAAGAATAACTTACCACGTTACGAGAAGATGCCATGATAACTGAAGTTATCGACCAAGTACAGAGGCGTGAAACTGCACCCTAGAAATTCTGCCACTGAGATCCGGCTCAATTTAACTCCGCGTTTACGGCAGGTTGACACGCTAGACGGGGCCCGCTATCGACTAATCTTCTCATTATCGCTAATTTGAGGGCTCTGGCCATTTAGACTGGCAATTGGTGTGTGATGAATTTGTACGTCTTCGGGATGGCCAACGGCGCATTCTTTGCGAAAATGTAAATTCGAATTTGTGGCAAAATTTGGAGTAGAAATCAAGAACAACAAAAAGCCTGTAAAAAAAAAAAAAGCACTCATCCCTGACTAAATGGCATAGCGACTTTTTAACGAAATGTCTTACGCTTAATATAAGTTGGGCAGGGATCGGTTTACACATAAGTTGACTACATTTTGTGTGTGAAAATGGGATAGGATCTGTAAGTCAGACATGAGTGGTGTAGCACATCAAGACTAAAATGTAATCTCATCCTTCCTAAAGTGTCAAGCAGGTCCTTTTAGGTCTGTCAGTGTCACAAATGTGAGGGGAGACCTGGGATTGGGAGTTTACAAATCACCCATTTTGGGCCAGATAGATTCTAATGAAAGTCTCAAGGTCCACACTCCATTTTGGTTCTGTAGTTACGCTGCTATTATGTTGGCTAAAACCTGGAGGCACATCAACACTTGAAAACAGTGTAAACACTAATTAATATAAGAGCTTTTGATATGAATACGTAGAGAGCTAACTTACATATTTCCTGTGACGCATGCCGGTTGACACCGTATACGGGTGTAATAGTTGATTATATAGCCGCATTTATCGGGTAACATTGTTTATTAGGGTGCTTTCGCTGACTACGGAGGAGGCTAATCATAGAACGCTTACGCTATTATGAAAGCTTTATTTCAAATATTCAGCTTAAACAATTTACCCGTAAAACTCCAGCATACTGTTGATCCGAGGAAAAGAGTGTGTAAAACTGGTATTTGCTGAACGGCTGGCAAGCGTTTAATTACAAGTTTTCGTTGTGCACAACGAGGGTTTCTCCCTAGCTACAAGAGATACGCTCCCCGTTGTCTAAATCTACAACGCTTACCTATTTGGGTGGTTAAATGTACGTCTTCTCCTGTGCTGTCTGAACGTAGGAACGTACTCAGCGCGGAGAACGTTAAGTCAGTTTAATAGAGCAATACAGCGACAGTCAGCTTTGATAGTGAATGTATGTATCACATGACAAACGACCTTTTGCTCAAATCATCAAAGAGAATACTTTTGATTTGACTAGATATAAGGGTGGGGCCGTACGGTTTATTTTCTTTTCATATTCAGTCAATGGTCTTTAGGTCAGCTGTTATAGTGAGCGCATAGACGCATTTGACACAGATAAAACCTTTGGTATTGAAAAAAAAAGAGACTAGCCGTACCCGTAGTAGCCTCTTCGGATTGAATTCGATTGCCACAGACAGACGTTTGCAAATACCGTTGCCGCAACGCCCTCGACACGGCCATTGACATCCTTTATGCCAACCGTGATGACAAGCGGGGTTGATCGCATTCTGCGTAGCTTCAGTGAAGATTCTTGTCTCGTATAGCAGTGCGATCCCAAGAACAGAGTAACCCACTTTGAGGACCCTCATATATAAAGATAATGTTGTCTTATGTGTTTTAATTATTAGGGATAACTGTATTTTTTATTAATTATCATGACGGAAGATTAAGGGGTAGTATCTCACTTCGCAGAAACTACTTTAAACTATATTTAGAGGATTTGGCCTACTTTGAGACGGGTTTGGGAAACTACTTGGAGACGGGGGGGGGCGGTTGTGAAACTATTCCGGAGACATCTCCTCATATCTCAGTCGGATACTAACGTTTCTTTGCAGTGCGGAGTACTGTTGAGACAGTTTATGAAAATTGTACGGAGACGTTCTCCGCGACGGAATATGTATTTTTGGAGACGTCTCTAATGACTTATTTATCCCGTCGCGTTAAGACGAAAGTTGAGATACCTCAGTACCACATTGTACTGTTCATTGGATGACCTGAGCACTTGATTTGATATTCTTTGTTGAGATACACTTTCTCCCATTTTGCCAACAAGAGACCCTGGCTTCTTGACATTCTTCATTTTTTAGGTAGCACGCTTCTAGTCTTCAATTCTACTCTTCAGGGAAATATTTAAACGACTAATTATTGCAAGTGTTTGTCTTTTTTGCTCAAACTTGGTATAAAATATACTTCAGACAAATTTTACGATTTTTTCTAAACCTAAGTCGCTCAGTCACGGTACTACAATCACTTGTACGTTTGGTATATTGAATATAGAGTGACTATTTATGATGAAACTAACTGTACCATAATTTCATGTGACAGTGCTTTTAAAAATAGTTGTCCATCTTTCTCTTTTCGTGCTCGATGTATTCAACAGCTACTTCACTGATTGAATCTTTCTTCTTGGCAACAATAGACGTTAATGTCTACAGCCAAAGGGACATGTGCCGGTTAACCATTGAAACTTTTATCAAAGTTATTGAAGAAGATAGAAACGAGGGTTTGGCAGGCATTTTGAATAGTGCCTCTTATATGCTAACGTTCTAGATAAGCTCCCCGTGTCCTGCGAAAACACCTACTATGAAAACATACGGGGTAAGTTGACACCTATGTATCTCTTATACATACTTTTGTTTCAACTTTCCCAGTTTTTTGGTATCGTTAACCAGTAGTCAGTAGAGCTCTCAAATAAGACTAAGTTTATATAGAAAATATCAAATATTAACACTGAAAATTGAAACAAAATTACTTTACATGTGTATGTAATTTGGGGTAGGTTGGTTAGCATCGACATGGCGTAGGGTTGTTTGTAACAACCTACCCCTGTGCGTGATTTACACATAACTCCACTGCAGTACAGCCATGTAGGCAGAATTACCACGCGGCATGGCTGAGGGGTATTCACTATAGACTCGACATATAGTACTCATAATTCACAATACCAAACTATCATCATGTGCTTTCAGTTGCTAAGAACTCTTACAAATTTCTAATGTTCTGTCAAAATCTCACTCCTGGAACTGTTAAAATGTTTTTTGTTGATTTACCTTTTTATAACACAACGGAGAACTCAGGCACCGGCAGTTCATCTTCAGCTATGTGTAGGCCTGTAATATAGATGCAGTTAGCACGAACTCTCTTTGTTCCAACGTTAGCACACTGAAACTGTAATCAACTGACCCGTGTAACTTCCATCCCCGGCTCCCCTACCTCTGTGACGTGTACTCGTTTCGTGATTATTGATGAATCAATTTTATTTGTCACACAGTACTAGTCGATTACTGTCAATACACATCTGCCTAAAGTTATTTGGCTCAAAAAATTTTCCTTAATAAAATTATGCTATTTTTATTTCAGAATGTGGTTGCTTTTTGTCAGCTTTGGGTTTGTTTCATTTCTATATTCCCACTCTTGGGTGAAGATTTGGAATCGACGTGTTCGTAACAATGCCGTTCGCGTTTCATCTGAAGCGTAAGATATAACCACACAGATTTGTGTACAACGATGTAGCATACCTCACTCTTTCAGAATGGTATAAATTTGGGCTTCATTAATTGGTTTTATTTTAGGTACTTTCCCAAAAAAGTTAGAGCCGCTGCCCGCTTTTATAATTAAAGTCACATTGCGCGACTCATCACTGGGGGCGTTATCCCTGACTATAAGCCGCTCGTGCGGCGTTTCACGCAGCGAGCCGCCGGCTTTTATTTTTGGGCAGGTACCTAATTGACATTTTCTAGCTGTCTAGTTTTTTCTTAGTTCATTTCCAAATGAAACCTTGAATTTACAATAATTTTTTCTTTTCAATACTTTTATTTTGTGCCTGGCTGATAAGAATATTTCCTGTCAAATTTGATTATATGTTATTTGTTTTTAGCTT
>CALNVZ010001721.1:50787-79013 GCA_940671915.1 Paracentrotus lividus
CTCGCGTTTACGTCAGGTGAACGCTAGAGGGCCCGCTCGATAAATCTTCTCATTATCGCTTATTATGAGGGCTCTGGCATTTAGACTGCAATTGTGTGTGATGAATTTGTACGCTTGGATGGCCACGGCGCATTCTTTGCGAAAATGTAAATTTCGAATTGTGCAAAATTTGGAGTAAAATCAAAACAACAAAAAGCTGTAAAAAAAAAAAAAAGCAACTCCATCCTGATTAAAATGGCATAACTTTTTAACGAAAATGTCTTACGCTTAATAAGTTGGCAGGGATGGTATTACACATATTGACTACATTTTGTGTGAAAATGAGATAGATCTGTAAAGTCAGACATGAGTGGGTACACATCAAAGATAAAATAATCACCTTCCAAAAGTGTCAAGAGGCCTTTTTAGGTCTGTCAGTGACAAATTAGGGGAGACCTGGGATGGGAGTTACAAAATACACATTTTGGGCCAGATAATTCTAATGAAAGTACTCACACACTCCATTTTGGGTCTGTAGTTAGCCTATTATGTTGGCTAAAACCTGAGGCACATCAACCTTGAAAACATGTAAACACTAATTACATACAGCTTAATTAATGAAGACAATTTTTTGTAACAGCCTACCCCGTATACGGGGTAAGTTGTTATACCATACGGGGTAAATTGTTTCATTAGGGTGCTTTCGCTGGACTACGGAGGAGCTAATCTAGAACGTTAGCATTATGAAAGGCTTTATTTTCAAAATAGCTCAAACCCCAAACTCCAGCATACTGTTAGTACAGGAAAAAGAGTGTGTAAAACTGGTATTTGCTAGAAACGGCTGGCAAGCGTTTAAATTACAAGTTTTCGTGTGCACAAACGAGGGTTTCCCCTAGCTACAAGAGATAGCTCCCCGTTGTCAAAATCTACAACGCTATATTGGGGAAATGTACGTTCTCCCGAAACGTAGAACGTATCTCAGCGGAGAACGTAAGTCAGTTATAAGCCAATAAGCGAGCGCTTTGATAGGAATGTATACAGGCATTACACCCTTTGCTAAAACATAAAAGAAGAATACTTTGATTTGACTAATAAAGGCTGGGCCGTAGGTTATTTCTTTTCATATCAGCAATGTTTTAGGTCAGCTGTTATACGCATAGACGCATTTGACACAATAAAACCTTGGTATGAAAAAAAAAAAGAACTAGGTATCCCCAGTAAAGTAGCCTTTGGATTGAATTCGTATTGCAACAACAGACGTTGAAAATACTGCCGCGCGCCATTGACATCCTTTATGCAAGATGACAAAAGCGGGGTTGATCGCATTCTGCGTACTTCGTAAGTTCTTGTCTCGTATACAGTGCGTCCCAAGAAAGAGTAAACCCAACTTTGAGACCCTCATATTAAGATAATGTATGTCTTATGTGTTTAATTATTAGGGATATGTATTTCTTTATTAAATTATCATGACGAAGATTAAGGGTAGTATCTCACTTCGCAGAAACTACTTTGAAACTATATATGAGACGGATTTGGGCCTACTTTGAGACGGTTTGGAAACTACTTGGAGACGGTTGTGAAAACTATTCCGGAGACATCTCCTCATACTCAGTCAATACAACGTTTCTTGAGTCGCGGGAAGTACTTTGAGACAGTTTATGAAAATTGTCACGGAGACGTCTCCGCGACGGAATAAAGTATTGGAGACGTCTCTAATACTTTTTATCCGTCGCGAAGACGAAGTGAGATACCTCAGTACCACACTTGTACCTGTTCTATCATGGATGACTGAGCACTTGAATTTTGATATCTTTGTTGAGATACACTTTCTTCCAAGTTTTGCCACAAGAGACCCTGGCTTTTGAGCATTCATTCATTGTTTTAGGTCAGTCCTTCTAGGTCTATTCATTCATTCAAGGGACAAAATATTTAAAAAGACTAATTAATTGCAAGTGTTGCTTTTGCTCAAACTTGGTATAATATACTATCAGACAAATTTTACGATTTTTCTAAACCTAAGTGCTCAGTCGACCGTTACAATACACTTGTACGTTTGGTATAATTGAATATAGAGTGACTATTTATGATGAAATAAACATCAAAGTCACAAATAATTTCAATGTGACAGATGCTTTTAAAATTAGTTGTTTTTTTTTCTGTGTCGCACTGTATATCAAAGCCCTATATACTGATTGAATCTTTCTTGCAACAATAGACGTTACAATGTCTCACAGGCCAAAGGGAACATGTGCGGTTACCATTGGAAACTTTTATTCAAAGTTATTGAAGAAGATAGAAAACGAGGGTTTGCAGGCATTTTGAAAATAGTGCCCTCTTATATGCTAACGTTCTAGATAAGCTCCCCGTAGTCCTGCGAAAACACCCTACTATGAAAACATACGGGGTAAGTTGACAATATGTAAATCTCTTATACCATACTTTTGTTTCAACTTTCCAGTTTTTTGGTATCGTTAACAGTAGATCCAGTAGAGCTCTAGAATAGACTAAAGTTATAATAGAAATATCAAAATATTAACACCTGAAAATTGAAACAAAATTACTTTACATGTGTAATGTAATTGGGGTAGGTTGTTACATCGACATGGCGTAGGTTGTTGTAACAACCTACCCCATGGGTGATTTTACACATAAAATCAACTGCAGTACAGCCATTAGGCAGAATTACAGGGCATGGCTGAGGGGTATTTTAGTGACATACATGTACTATATTCACAATACCAAACTATCATCATGTGCTTTCAGTTGTAAGAACTATTACAAATTTTAATTTCTGTCAAAAATTCACTTGGAACTGTAAAAAATGTTTTTTGTTGATTTACTTTTTAATAAAACAACGGAGAAACCTCAGGACCGGCAGTTCATCTCAGCTATGTGTAGGCTGTATATAGATGCAAGTTAGCACGAACTCTCTTGTTCCAACTTAGCACACTGAGAACTGTAACAACTGACCCGTGTAACTTCCATCCCCGGTCTCCCCTACTCTGTGACGTGTACTCGTTCGTGGATTACTTGATGAATCAATTTTATTTGTACACAGTAACTAGTCGATTACTGTCAATACACTTGCTAAGTTATTTGGATCAAAACATTTTTCCTTAAAAAAAATTATGCTATTTTATTCAGAATGGGGTTGCTTTTTGTCAGCTTTGGTTGTTTCATCTTATTCCCACTCTTGCAAGATTTGGAATCGACGTGTTCGTAAACAATGCGTTGCGTTCATCTAAGCGTAAAGATATAACACACAAGATTGGTACCAAAAGATGTAGGAAGAGTCACTCTTTCAGAATAGGTATAATATTTTGGGCTTCATTAATTGGTTTTATTTTAGGTACCTTCCCAAAAGTTAGAGCCGCTGCCCGCTTTATAATTAAGTCAATTGAAGAATAATACTGGGGGAACGGTATATCCTGCCTATAAGCCCGCTGTGCGGCGTTCACGCAGCGAGCCGCGGCTTTAATTTTTGGGAAGGTACCTAATTGACATTTTTCTAGCTGTCTAGTTTTTTCTTAGTCAATTTCCAAAATGGAAACCTTGAATTTACATAATTTTTTTTTTTCAATAACTTTTATATTATGTACCTGGCTGGATAAGATATTTTCCTGTCAATTTTGATTATATGTTATTTTATTTTACTTACTAAATAATTTTTCAAGATAAAGACCTGCGTGAAATAAAATGTGAATAATGAAGGAAACTGACCAGAAATATATAATATAAAAAAATGAGCAAAGAAAATGGGGTACCATCGGGATTCGAACCAGAGACATCCTGGTTACTAATCAGGCGCTCTACCATCTGAGCTATAGTAAGCCACGGATGGGTTCGTCCCTAATACCCGTTAACTCTTCAATGCTCGAGTGGTCAGAAGCTATAGAAACCTGGCATAAGCCCGAATGATAGAAATCAATTTGGAGTAAATGCGAGGGATCACGGTGAAGTGATGCAGATTTTTAATATAGGGGAGACCGGGTATGGAAGTTACACGGGTCAGTTGTTACAGTTCTCAGTGTGCTAAGATGGACCAAGAGAGGATGTGCTAACTGGCATCTATATACAGCCTACACATAGCTGTGATGAACTGCCGGTCGTGAGGTTTCTCCGTTGTTTTATTAAAAAGTAAATCAACAACAACCATTTTTTACAGTTCAAAGTAAATTTTTGACAAAAATTAAAATTTGTTATAGCTCTTACAACTGAAGGCACATGATGATAGTCTGGTATTGTAAATATAGTACATGTATGTCACTAATATACCCCCTAGCCATGCCCTGTAATTCTGCCTAATGACTGTGCTACAGTTGATTTCTGTGTGTAAAATCACCCATGGGGTAGGTTGTAACAACAACCTACCCCACGTTGATGTAACAACTTACCCCACTTACATTACATATGTAAAATTACATTTTGTCTCAATTTTCAGGTGTTAATATTTTTATTTTTCTATTATTACTTTTGTCTATTCTAGAGCGCTACTTGATCTACTGTTAACGATGTCAAGAAACTGGAAAGTTGAAATTAAAGTATGGTATAAGAGATTTACACATTGTCAACTTACCCCGTATGTTTACATATTGTAACAATTGACCCCGTATGGTGTAACAACCTACCCCGTATATGGGGTAGGTTGTTACAAAAAATGTCTTCACTAATTAAGCTGTAGTTAATTAGTGTTTACATGTTTTCAAGTTTTATATGCCTCAGGTTTTAGCCAACATGATAGGCTAACTACAGACCCAATATGGAGTGCGTGAGTTCTTTCATTATAATTATCTGGCCCAAAATGTGAATTTTGTAACGTCCATACCCGGTCTCCCCTAAATTATGAATAATGAAGGAAACTGACCAGAATTTTTTTTTTTAAATAAAACGTAACGCGTTTTTATTCTTTTAATACGAAACGAGATTTAAGAATGTTAAATAAATATATAAATAAATAAATAAATAGATAAATAAATAAAAATGGTTTGAAATCCAACAGTGTGCGTATGAGATACCAAATTAAAGTTAAAAAAAATTAAATTGCCTTGCTGATATACTTTACTTTCTATAATCATGTTTTAAAATAAAAAACCTACTTGATGCTAAAGTTTACCAAATCTCTGTTCTAAGCGCTGATTAAGTGTTTGTTTAATTGCCTATTCTTTTCATATATTTTATAAATAGTTTAAAAACATGTTTTAAAACCCAGTCTTATTTTAAACGGGTATGATAGTTTAAAAAAAAACAACGTTATTACCGCATTGAAGTTTCTAATGTCTTACTTTTTATGTATTTCCCCTTAAGATTTGCAAGTTTATGTTTCCTACATGGAAGCAAAGTGTTTTCTTTTGTTCTCTAGAGGCCTGACATGCAAATAAAATAAGGCTGTGGAACATTGACAACACTGTGTAAATTAAAAGAAAGCCAAAGCAATAGTTGGACAACACTTAAAAAGGAAAAGTCATCAAAGGAATTGGCAGCGGTTGCAGTCATTAATATTGTTAAATGAACTTACCACGACCCCTCCCCAGTCAAAATAGGAACAATTCAGTCCTAATATAAAGAGTTACTATAACATACGACTAGGAAACAATTTCTAATATAGGTAATTAAGAATTATCAACACTAACGACAACTTAAAATGGTTGCTCTCCCCAACCTCTAAATTATTCTGCAACACTCTTCATTGTTTCTTCAAGGCCTTTAGCCTTACCATGTCTGCCCTGAAACCTTTACATAATAACATTAATAATAACTATCTTTTTAAAAAAAACATTTGAAACTACCTTTTTTTATATATACAATATTGTTAATTTTTGTTATTGTGAGTATTATTGTCTGTTGCGAGCAATAACAATACATTTCGCAACTTTTCCCTTTTTACTTTGCATTATATTCGTGAGTTATGTGCATTCAAACATGATGTTACTATTGCAAATAGGGTATCAATAAAAAGAAGAATAAATGAAGAGTTTAGTGGAAGAAGTACTTAAGTCACATAATACTAGTTCTGAGATACAAGGGTTTGAATATTTCAAACTATCCTGCACATCACAAATTTTTGAATTTCAGATTCAAACTTTGTGGAGTTGATTTTTAAGGGAGGAGAAGCATACGTGGTAAATTTCAGTAATTTTATGCGTACCGATCTCCGATAATCAATAAGCCGGAAGTTGGACTTAGGTACTTCTTCCACTAAAACTATGGACTTAGGTACTTCTTCCACTAAAACCATGGACTTAAGTACTTCTTCCACTAAAAATCATTAATTTTATGAAATGGGGGTTTCCTGTTTGGGGCATTTCATATTGTTTTCTGTCCTTTTTAACAAAACTAAACAATCCTCTTGATTTCATATGGTTTGTGAGTAACATTGCTGAATGTATACCCTATATAATGGGGGGGGGGGGGGTTTCAATACCATTAAACAAATTGGGGGGGGGGAGCTCCTTTTAACAAAATAAATCATGCGCGGATCCCCCTGCATCTGCGCCTGTCAGACATCATTTATAAGAACAGGCCATTTGCCTTTTTGTAGCACTATAATGAAACCTTTTGGAATATACATGGGGGTTGGCAGTGGTATACCCATTCTAGGGCACTTTTTCCATTTTTGTGCTTAACGGGCATTCCCCTTTTCCCTGGATCTGTGACTGTCCGACACCAATACACAAAAAATCCTATTCAGTTAAAAAACAAAATTTCAAAGAACATTTCAAGTGGGATGGAAAAAATGCCTACCCTACCATTTTTTTTTTTCTTTTTTTTTGGTCGGGGGGGGGGCTTTCTATTTTTTAAGGGGCGGGCATTTTCAGACCCTCCGCGTACCCATGATGAACATTTATCATTTGTCTTAAACTGCAACATTGCAGTGAAACCGGGTATATGAACCTTGACACATCCCAATTTTATTATTATTTATTTTATTTTGGGGGCCGTCGTGGGGGGGGGGTGAAAACTTGATCAATAGTCCCTCCCCCACCTTGTTTCAGATTTTAAAAGTCCAATTTTTTTGTTCATAATAAACTTACATTCCTACCCTACTCAGAAACACACTGCCTATGGGGTTGTTCTTACCACCCCCCGCCCATACCAACAAAAAGCAAGTTTTACCGCCCCTACCAAGCATCCCCTCTCGTTGCTGTCAGCCAGACTTTGGTAAAACATCTTCTGGGGTCTCCCAGTACCTAAAAAAATGGGCAGAGCTGCCCCATCCCAAAATCTTTGACCCAAGCTTGGATGGACCACTAAAACTTTGGACTTAAGTACTTCTTCCACTAAAACTATGGACTTAGGTACTTCTTCCACTAAATGTCATCATGTTTTGAAAATGGGGGTTTCCAGTTTGGGGCACTTAGGATTTGATTTTTTCGAAACTGACTCTTGCACCAGTTTTCTGATGGTGTATACATAGATATTATCAAATAAACTCATTTTTGAAAAAATGTGACTTAAGTACTTCTTCCACTAGACTCTTCAAATGCACTTTTTAATGCTATAAAAACTGACAATGATTAAATCCCCACGTTAAAATGTACCAAGGTTCAGAGTTGTGTTACAGAAATTTAAACTGAAAATTATCTTTAACTTTTTCATGTATTCAGGTGGTATTGAGGGGTTCTGTGGACCCAGTCATGACATCACCATGACAAATTAGGTATCAATAAAAATATGAATAAATCAACGTGACAATGGTATAAAATTCAATAAAAATTAGAAAATATCCCAAAATTTATCAGGACCTACATTCAAGGTGCGGAACTTTAATGTGATCAATAAAATGCATTTTACAACATTTGATTTTTTACTTTTCTCCATATTCTGATATTCTGTGCATTGAAGCATGCTACAATCATTACAAATAGGATATCAATAAAAAGAGGAATAAATTATCTTTCCAGTGGTATGAATACCAGGAAAAACTAAAGCGTACCTGAAAAGTTATCATGGCCCAAAGTCGACTTGCGAAACTTTTTTTGAGGGGTTTATTAATATTCCGATATTGAATGCCTAATTAAAAAAAAAATGTCTATCCCGTTGTCCTATATCAATCCAATCAATAAATAGATAATACAATGTATTGTAAATCTGTGTCTAGAACAATGTTCTAATGAGTGACATTGATATTCAACCCATAAAAGTAACAGTGAACCAGCTATAAGTCGATGTACTTTTATCATTTTAAGCCCTCTTTCGGGGTTCAGTTTTATTATACACAGCCTTGTGTTTCTATGATTTCTTTTTTAATAAAGAATGCTCGAATACACATGACGAGAAATGCGGATATGTCCCTTTCTCAAACTTTATTCATTTGATTAAAAAAAGTTACTTCCATACCGTATATTATTTTTGATAACTTCAGTTACCCAGGGTGCTACATGCTCGAGGTGTGCCAGGCATCATTGACGCTTCAATTAGCCGTTTCTATCGTGGCAGCGTCGGAGTGGAAGTCATGCTTAGTGCTCAGGATAGCTTCCAGGGTGTGTATCCTCCAAAAAAAAAAATAACTGACTGTTTTTATTTATAACAAATTACAACTTTTAAAGAAATGCATTCCTTTTAGTAGAAATATGGATTCTGCTGTGCTACGGACATTATAAATGGAACAGGTGAAAACATTCTTTAAAGAGTAAATGACATTTCATTCTACTCTTTCTTTTTACCATAGTCCAATCTTAAAGAAAGTCCTAGTAGATTAAAAGATCTGTTAATCTTTATGTCGATTTGTCACGTGTTTATGGAATAATAATGATCAGAAGAATGATAAAACGGCCGAAATTTTTAGAGGTTTTCCAAATATGTTCTCATTAATAAATAGGTGTACCTGAATGAGTGTAACGTGGTTCACTTAAGGTAGCACTGCAGTCTGTGTGATGGGTTGTGGTATTTACGGTCACTTGTATATATACACAACAAAAAAAAGTAAGTCCCCCCCCCCCCTAATCATGCTAATGAAAATGATGTAACTTTTGAACCAAGAGGAGTTTCACAAATGTTATTACATGTGATTGTAGGTAATTTTATCAGCTTCCATTTTGGTGAATTTTACTGAAATTCGTTAAGTCATGCTTCAATGAGCGCAGTCAAAATGCAAAAATGTCACTTTTCGAAAGTCACAAGGTCAGTTTCATAACTTTAGTTCAATAATATTAGAACAAATTCAAACTTTTAAACAAAAGATATGTTTAGAAGTGTTGTTGCACTTAATTTTTAACACGTCAAACGTCTTTTGCATTAAATTTCACGGTTGGATGAACACGTGGTAAAATCTGCAAAAACTGGATTTTTCACACATTTTAACTTTTAAAAATGATTGATTATGACGGATTATGCAATCAGGAAGAGTGTTTTAAACAATATTCATCAATTCACGGTTGAATGAACACTTAATAAAAGTAAAAAAAGGATATTTTCAAATTCCTTTGGTAAGTATTGTTCCATTTTGTGTAATAAAATCATTTTATCAACCTTTTTTTTATCATATGTATGTCAAATAATTATTTTCAAATGATGCTATGGCATTTAATTAAAATGTTACGCTTCAATGAATGCGTGATAAGTAAAAAGCAATTTTTTCGTTTGTGGACTAAAATTCAATTGCTTACTTTCGATAATTGTCACAGACCTTCTTGGATAGTTCATTTCATTCGAGTTTCACGAAAATTCCAGTATTGTATGCTTCAGTGAGCAGAAGTTATTAGAAAAATATGTAAATAAGAAGGAATTTCAGAGCTTTGGCCCCACCCCGTGCCTTAGCAGATTCTCAATTTAGCGTTTGTTCCTGTTAGTTAGCACCACACTGAAGTTGTGTGCCAGGTTTCGTGAAAAAACTCCCAGTAGAATTAACAAAAATCATCAATGAAATTAAGCCGAATTTCAATTTTGTTAAAATTTTGATTTCGTCTCCATTGACATTGCGTACAATCTCGAAGCAAAAATAGGTCCCAAATCAACATGCTGGGACTTTTTAACAAAAAAAGTGTTGGGTAATATCGTTTGGCAGTTATGTTAATACACTCATCGACTAACTTATGTGCGAAAATGAGAACAAACCTTTGCGTCATGCATGAATAATGAATAAACACATGTTAAAGGCAAAATTGTCAGGACAAAAGTCACAAAATTCACCTTTAAAATGTGCTCACTCGTCCATGACACGCCGAATAGCGCTCATTTTCTCACAAAATGTGTCGATAATGTTAATGATAATATCTGATTTCAATTCTTTAAATAAAATTGTTGGATTTTACCATTTTTGGAGGCCTAAACATAATTCTTAAAATTGTGCTCACTCATCCATGAAAAATATTGAAATGTATCGGGATTGGTGTTCGATGATCAAATTTTGGATGATAAACCCATCAAAACAATTAAACACAAGGTAAAAAGAAAATGTTACAAAATTGTTATTTTTACAGCCTCCAAAATGACCCTTGTGACTTTTGAAAATGTCCATTTTTGCTTTAAACGTTGATCACTCATGCATGTCTCAAGCGATCGATGTCATTTTTTCACAGAAGGTACTCAATAAGTGGATAAAACTTCCCTCAAAATTATTGTACTCAAAACAAGCTGGTTCAAAAGTTACATCATTGAGATTAGGGGGGGGGGGACTTACCTTTTTTGTTGTGTATATGTCGTTTTTGGTTCGTGATATTTTTACAACAGGTAGCTGATTATGATATTAAAATAACTTCTCATTTGTACTCTAATCGCGAACCTTTAAAGAAATTGTTAAAAATAGCCTTTAAAATGTATCAAATCGTTTTATGGATAAATGTCGAGCCTGATGATGTCATATAAGACTGAATTGACCTTTTGACCTGAATGGA
This sequence comes from Paracentrotus lividus, assembly GCA_940671915.1. Lineage (NCBI taxonomy): Eukaryota > Metazoa > Echinodermata > Echinoidea > Camarodonta > Echinidae > Paracentrotus > Paracentrotus lividus. Next base: position 61,599 of record CALNVZ010001721.1, read on the forward strand.
ATAAAGCTTATCATTTCCCATACATTGACACATTATATATACCTTAATAAACCTACTCACACACTTGACAGAAAATAAGTTGAAAAGTTTAAGAATAAAATAAAATCTCCTTGGATAGGATTTAGCTCGGGCCTGCCCCTGAAAGGTGTTCAACTAGGATCTTCATTCCAACAATTTTTCATTTGTGTTATGTTTCATCATTATTTAAAAAAAAAAAATGCTGCCATTTAGGGAATGTGTCGGGTTGGTAAACGACGATGAAAACCTCAAAGTACATAGAGTTCAAAGTTCCATAATCCGATTTCTGCTATAACTACAAATGTGTAAATAACATATATAGGAAATATATTAACCAAAGTACATGTTCCGTTTAACCGTAAAGGTAATGAGACTACTGTAACTGCTTCCATTATGGCAGAAGTAATAGATAATGATGAACATCTAGCAGTTGACGAGGAAGATGTCCAGATTGGTTTGGGTTCACTACACATCACCGGTAATTCATTTAATTTAAATCATTTCAACATTTATATAACGTGTCTAGACATAGAACAAGTGAACACGGTAAAGAGCAAATATATATATATATATATATATATATATATATATATATATATATATATATATATATATATGTTATAAATAAAACGTGTAGGAACAGTTTAGACGTTGCTGAACTTTGAATCTTTAATCTAGCTTTCGGCTAATTTGCCTTCATCAGGATTTCTGAAGAGAAAATCATAACAGACAAGAAAAAAAAATAAATAAAAGTAATAGACTATAGGATGGTTGCTCAAATTGTGACTTCTCCCAGGGTTAGCCATCCCACAACACTTTAGGGATATGATAATGTATAAAATAATATATAAAGCAAATTCTATAATGTCGCATATCTTAGATTTTTCACCAGCATTCAAAATAGAATTTAAAATAATAAACATTACGAAAATCGATCAACTTGGCAATGTCCCCATTTGTTGCGTGTATTACACATTTCGCCACCTATCAATAAGTGCGTGCAATGCCACGAGGCATTCTCAACCTCGTTCGGTTTGGCGTCTGAAAATGTTCCATTTCGAAGGCACCGATAATACCGATTGATCAGGATTCCGGTTAATGTGCTTATAAAAACAATAATCATGTACACATGAAGGGTCAAAATGACAATGACAGCAGAGCTGTATCAACACATTATTAATCTTCCGAACTCTTGTTGTCATTGTCAAATTTAAGCCTTCAAGTGTACATGATTATTGCTTTTATATTTCTCTCCCCACCCCCTATGTCTCTCTTCTCTCTCTCTCTCTCTCTCCCCCCACGATGGCTAGGAGGATTGGAAGGGGAAGAGGTGGTACATGATGAGCATTTAGTTGCATATTTTCCATATCTTGTAGATAATAGAAAATTAAATCTATTTGAATATGTTTTGTGTTGTAGTTAATTGTTTTGGAGAAAACTGCAATATTTCTTAATCATCAAATAGCAAAAGGAATCAAGTTTTGTACGTTACTCATCAAAACCATGATACCGACTGCCTAACCTGTCTGCACAAAGCAAGAATGGAGTGCAAAATGAAATTTTACATGAGGGACACATGAGATTAGATACTAATTAAAAATGACTTATGCACTTGTTTCCAGTTGCCATTAAAAGACAGCAGCAGTGGGTGCGTTTCAAACGAGTGGAATTAAGGAGACCATTTGTTAAAATTTGGAGTTCTGGAATGAATACAATGATTACATTTCCCTTCTTTCTTTATAATAGGGAGAAAATAAATTGAGGGAGTAGTAATTTCGTTGAAAAATGCCAGACCCAAGCCCGCACCTGTTTTCTTGCAACAAAATTGATTCAGTTGTGTTCCGATTCATTACTCTTTCATTTAACAATAGTGATTCGAACTTAGGTTGTGGTTCTCTCAAATCATTGATAATGTTTGTTACTGGTTATGACTGGATATTTCCTGATGTTGGGAAATATTTTGAAAGTTTAGGTAAAGAATCCATGATTATGATTGTTTTCTATATGTACTAGAAGTATAAAACTAATTTGGGGCCCCAATATACTGTCTCAACAATCACTTTCATTTTTTCATTGGGAATCAAAGACGTCGAGGTTTGATCTCGTTTGTTTACATACGCAACTATCGCTAGGGGGTAAAGAAATGTGAATTGTTTTGAACGAGGCCGCATAGATCAATATGACAGGTACATGCCGTGCATTTGCTTTTAATATACGTAAACACACAGTTAATGCCGGCCTTTTCTAGTTGATTCAGCCGAGTCAGATTGGAGTGAGCGGTGATATCTTTTTTCTTTTTTTCTAGCTGTATTGCAAATTAGAAGATATGCGACATATCGCATTGATGTTGCCCTGTTTTAAAACGGATTTTCAATATGACAGGAGCGTGGTGGATTTTTCAACCCTGCGGAAATGGAAAACTAGCGACATTATCGGGAACCATCCCATAGTCTATAAATCCTACAAACAAAATCATGCACCAACATCATACCTTATATAATGTATAAACAAAGTAAAGACAATAAATAATATGTACAAGTATTTGTTTACCTTAGGCCGTGGAGATGTGTGTTTCGTGTTTGTATTTATTCTGTTGTTGTGGAGTATAAAAATATAGAGGGTGTGTGATCGAGTGTGGATTTCGGAGTTGTTCTGCCGTGACCGAGAGAAAGAGAGTGTGAGAGAGAGAAAGAGAGAGGAAGGGGGGATAGCGAGAGGAAAGAAGAAGAGAGAGAGAGGGGGGGGGGTGTGTGTGAGGGAGAGAGAGAGAATGTCGACGCATGTACAAACATATCCGAGTACTTTTCTCCGATTTAAATAATCTCTCTAAAACGAGAGAAGAAAATATAACAAAATCTGGTAAATAATACGGTAACAAATTACGTTCAGCTCTTATGAGTTCTAATTCTATACCGAGATATATATATATATATATATATATATATATATATGCAAAATGATATATGACGAAGGGTCTTTTATACTCTCATGACTGATGAAAGCAAATTAGCCGAAAGCTAGATTCAAGATTCAAAGTTCAGCAACGTTTAAACTGTTCCTTGAATTTTTATTTATAACATATTTATTATTTGGACAAACGTCATGTACAAAAAGTTGAGTCTCATCACACCTATATATACAGTCCATGTAAAAAAAAAAATGGTACAGTCGTTAAAAAAATATTTAGGTGTGAAATATTTTCAAATAATGTGTGTATGTGGTACCAAAATAAAGCCGAAAGATTTTCCTTGCTGATGCGCTTTGTTCTGTATAATTTGCTTTCGTAAAAAAAAGTTATGCGACGAGGAACAAATCGAAATTGAGCACTTCATGGCCATTATGCGAAACCCATACACAAAGGCATGGGACGGCGTGCGAAAATTGATTTTTCTTGATTGTAGAAAACTAGTCATATTTCAAATATTACAACACCAAATGTGATGAAAAAAAAATTGCAGGTGAAAGTCTGATCATCCTGCTTTATGAGAATAGTGGACCTTGAATTTAAGAAATATCACCGAGACATTTTGCAACTTTTTAATTCTAAACTTGATTGAAGTATTCAAGGGACTATGCGCATTTAAGTGTCACAATTAGAAATTTGGTATCAATAAATCGAACAAATAGGGGGAAACAATATGAACAATATTTAAAGTATGACACCTTAAAACTTGACAAGGTCCGAAGAAAAAAAAAAATTCTTTGTCTAAATGTATTCCAATATCTGCCACTTCAAACAAATATTTTGTATTCATCGATGATAGGGATATGACATACAGATATACCTTTCAGTCTCATGAAAACACTTGTTTAAGATTGAATCAATGCAATGACTTTGTGCCTTATTAGCAGAAATAGAAAATAAATTTGTTTGTTAAGAAAAATTGATATGCAATTTGACTGAACATTCTCCATTCTTTGTTGTATTAGAGCTTCTGGATATCAACGAATGTGAGAACATTACTCTTAACGACTGTTCTATAGATGCTACATGTACCGATATATCTGGAGTTGGTTTTAATTGTACTTGTGACGATGGATTCGTTGATCTCTACCCCACTACGATCCCCGGGCGCTACTGTAGGGCCATACATGGTAAGAATCCAATAAAACCTTTCATGGAGGGGTCATAGGCTGATATTCAGTTGGTTTGAAATGCACAGTAAAATATGAAGAGTTTCATTCCAAAAGGGACTAAATCCACTTTTGGAGATTTTGAATAAATCACTGATTTTTAATTTATTACTTTACCGAGAACAATATGACTTAATTTTGGTACACATACTAGTACAATTGCCTTAGACCACTTTAATAACAATTAAAAAAAATCTAGCTACAAAATTTTATTTTTTATGAATTTTTGAAATTTTAATTTCATTGGCCTATATTCTGATAGCAGTAAAAGTTAACCCTAAGTTAACTAAACCACACTTAACCCAGACCCCCAGTTTAAGTCATATTGGTATTCTGATAGCCTAGTTTAACAAAACCCAAGTTTTACATTTAAACCTGGGTTAAACAGATTACGCATGCTCAGAAGAGCTCATCTCCAGCTGAGCTCCCAGGTCAGGATCGCGCAGCAGTGCAACGCAGCTCATGCAACAATGCAATACGCGCCTTGATATTCGTGCGCACCGCGCTGGTCTAGGGTAAGGCAGGTTTGGTTGATTTATTGATTTTTTATTTTTAACATGAGAGAGTAATCAATGTGGATTATTTTTTTGTTTTTATATTATATATATAATCCCCTGGCCCCTTATCACAAAAGTTAACTTCAATTGTGTTGTATTTAAGGTGCAAATGGTCTTAGTAACGATGATGCACAGGAATTAAACCTGGCTTAAACTACCCCCTGGGCTAGTTTAACTTTTTGAGGATTTATTACCACACTTAAACCTGGGTTAGCTAAACTTCGCTATCAGAATATGAAAATTTAACCCAGGATTAAATTGAGAAGTTATATTAGAGTAAAACTACCCTTAACCCTGGGTTAAGCTAAACCAGGCTATCAGAATATGGGCCTATGGATTTAGTCCCTTTTGGAATGAAACTCCCGTAAATCGTCTATTTTCCCAATAAAGCATCACATTTTCGCTTAATTGAAGTTTTTGGTCAGCTGAAAATGTGTTTAAATGTTATTCTGAAGGTGCATGAATAAAATAAAAGTAAAAATTATAAATTTTGACGATTTTTTTTTTTCGCCAAAAATTTGATTTTCAGTTGGTTCAAATATTACATTCCAAAAGGGACTAAATCCAAGAATATTTATAAAATTCTTAAACATTCAAATTTATTCAAATTTTCTTTCAATATCTTAGATCAATATCTACAGCCTGTGTGCAAAAATCAAACTATATATAACACGGGAAAGTAGTTAAAGTTAAGATATTTAGAATCCACAAAGTGGATTTAGTCCCTTTTGGAATGAAATTGTTTTTGATTTAGTCCCCTTTGGAATGAAACAGAAATTTGAAACATCAAAATATTTTTTTCCAAAAAAAGAATTGAAATGCGATGTTGAGCTTAAAAAGTGAACTTTGCTAAAATAAGGATTTAGTCCCTTTTGGAAACAAGCTCTTCATATAATAAGTACAACACTGAAAAATCTTCATCAAAATCGGATGAAAAATAACAGAGCTATGTTTTATATTGTAATTTTGATACAATGAGCAAGGTGATAATGTCGCTGATCCTCTGCATTATTTTGTATTTTATTATATGGAATCCTATTTATGTCATTCTTTCATACATGTGTATAAAAAACTACCCTTTATATTGACTTAGGTTGCAGCAATTGTGGTTTCAAATAATGTTTAAAAAGTTATCCCGTTAATCTTTATTTTTGGAGCAGAAAATTCAAATAATTGTTATTTCATACGATAAAATACGAAATAAAAGTGAATGAATGATATCATCAACTTGCTCATGAAATAAGCTTTAAATTTGGTATGTATTTTTTATTAAAAAAAAAAAAAAAAAAAAAAATTTAAATAAAACAGCACATCTCTTTGTTATCTTTAATCCGATTGTCATGAATTTTTCAATAATGTACTTGTTGGGGTTGCTTATTGTACAATTAAAACAATTTGAATTTCTGCCAGGAATCCTCATTTTATTTCAACAAAAAAAAAAAAGGGGGGGAAGTTGGCGAATGCACGTGCTTTGATGTAACTCTCCCCAACATCGAGCTAAGCTGGGAAAAAAAAATATCCTGAGAACGTTATGAGTTATTGTACTTGGACTCTTAGATTGTCTATAATGTATATCTACCCTGGATATTAAAAGTTGATTTAGTACACAAAAAAACGAAAGTAAAATTGCCCGGAATACCAGGAAAACCAAGAAAGGATTATCCAGCTAACAACGCACAGTGGGCCAGAATGAACTAAAAGTGCGACAAAACAAATTCCTCACCGAAGACGGATAACTTAATTCTTAAGAGAAGTCCTTTTATGGTTTTCAGACCCGCAGAATTCGATGAGAACAATTTCAAAAACTTATGACGTCATTAAAATGCTCTTTTCTGATTGGACAAGACAAATATCAATAGTAACACATAGGCATATTCATTTTACTTTGATCAGTGGGACTTATAGGGGGTTTCAAGACATGAGAGACACCATAAGAGTATTTTCAAATGTCTATGACGTCATTAAAATACCCATTTCTGATTGGTTAGAGCGGATAAGTTTGTAAAAAGTTACATAACTGATATTATTTTCATAAATGAGGTGTGTATGGGGTTTATAGACCACGGAAACATTGTTAACATGATTCGAGTATCTTTTAAATTATCTGACTTCATTAACATACTGTTTTTTTTTACTGGACGAAGAGAGAGATTTATATATTATTTGGAACTTTAATGGCGTTTTACAGATTAATGAAAGGGGAGTCTCTTTTTTATTCATAAAAATACGGTTTTCCTGATGAGACCAGTAGGCCTTTTCATCAAATAAGTAGAAAATCATTTTGATTTTGGCTAATTGTTCTTGATTATGACGGAAAAGTTATTGCAATTTATATAATTTATCTACGATTCCTTCTCTAATTAAACTTATTGTATTGTATTTTATTTTCCAAATCGCAACAATAAAAAATACAGTTATCATATAAACATAAAAACAAATTAAAAGAAGCACAAATGGCTTCATGGCCCATTCAGCTTTGTAAACATAACAATGCTGATCTTCCATAGGGTCCAGAAAATATAGAAATACGAAAGAAAAAAAAAACAAACCCAAAACAACAACGATATCAAACTATAAATATAAAAATGAAAGAGTATAATGATAAAGACACAGTTAAAATGTGTTATAAGTAGGCAGTATTACATGTTCTCCTGACCGAAGTAGCAAAACATATATTAATACAAGTCATAATTTAAGAATGATCGGTTATGACTTTATTACATAATTATTGTTTGGAAACGAACGATAATAACCTATTATGACATAGGTGAGCCCCCAATTAAATACCATAATACTACATGTATTTCAAGATTAAGATCAATTGAGATGGTCATGAAATTGATAGGTTTTTTTTTTGTTTTTTGTTGTTTTTTTTTTTTTGGGGGGGGGGGTAACAGCCTAAAGACTTTATATCACCCCCATAAGCACAGATGTCTGTATTTCATGAAAATCATTGTATTTATGTGTTTTGGTTGTTTTGGTTTTTCGGCTTTCAATTGAAATATTTACGCCACTTACGGTGAGACTTTTGTGTGCGCAATACGTGCGCATCATCGCTTTTAGCAGATTTATACGGTAAAATAGGCGAACATGCGGATGGAAAATTGGTTATATCTCCGAAGGTTGCAGGAGGTTGCAGCTAATGTTGGTGTTTATGTAAAGCATAAACTATAACAAAGACTCTCATTGTATTTTTAGCGCAGCAATCGGCAGCAATTTTGAAAATTTATGCGTATGAATAAAAAAAAAAAAAAATGCAATTTTTCCCCATTATTTAGTGGTTTCTCCCAAAATTACTTCCGAATGGATTAATTATTTGTCTTTAAATTCTATGGGCACTAAAAATGATCATTCTTAAACAAGAAAATTTAATTTTAAAAATATTGAACTACCCATTTAGTAAAAAATCCAAAATAACGAAAATTTGTCATTTACACATGGTGTACCACTAACAAGTCATTTTCTGATCATTTCAAAGAAAAGTAACCAACTAAAATTCAATTTTATGATGAAATATTTCATGGAGATGTTCTAGAGGTTGCTATGTTTGCTGAGAATATTAAAAAAACAAAATTGGTTAGGTGACCAGAAACCAGTTTTGGCGCACTTTTGCTGACGCCTGGCCCACTGTGCAACGGTGCTAAGACACCTATTGTCCCTAACCCTGAAGTGCCAGGGATATCCCATCACCTTCCGCTGATGTATCAGACGTCACAACGGATATCAATTTTATTTTTTAAGTACGAAAATATACTGTTATCCCTTTATTTCATTTAATTCTGTAACAGGGAGTTCTTCGAATGTGAGTTTGATAGTTGGCATGATTGCTGCTGCAGCCTTCCTGACACTCATTGTTTCAGTTATAGTGTACATGATTATTCTTCGTGCAAAAAGGAGAAAGTATTCGCAGAATATCAGACGTTTGATGAAGAATCACACCAATACTGGCTATTTCTCTCGTACTGAGAAACCCGACCAGTTACAGGTAATATACAATTAAAAAAAATAAATCTATATGATGGGGAGACCATAGTTCGCGCAAATTTCAAAAATTGTACAAAATGTGACATTCAATCAACAATATTTCATGTTTTACTCAAAATCAACGAAAACTATGATTACCAAATACACGGCAAAATTCTAAACTCCGAATCGCCGAACGAAGAAGTGAACTAGGTCAAAGGGTTTCGACATTATCGCGATTTCAAAATTCTATGTCGATCGAACGATCGCGCATTCTGCTGAAAAAGTCAACAAAACAGTGTGACCTTAATTCCCGCACGGGCGTTTGACAAAGATTTATCAAGAAATTCCATCAGTCTAAGGAAAGGGAATAACAGTAAATGTAAGTCAAAATTTCATAGAATAAGATGATAGTAATATCATCTCGCAATTTTATGACATTAACTCAGAAAATGATGATTTCCAGACCCTTGTCAAAAAGCTTGGAATTTTCGCAACGGACACGCAATTTTTCGATGTTTGGTCAATAATTTCACAATTCGATACACCATACCGTGACGAAAGTTTGGACCTTAAGCAATTTTTGGTCCCTCTTTCTGATGGTGCTATCAGATTTTCACGATATTGATTACTTTTTGAGATATCCGTCGTGGGTGAACTAAGGTTCTGCACGAATTATGGTCACACCACCATACATTGAGGTAATGTCATTATGGTTCTTGGAGGACAAGCGTTCTTAATCACATTGCTGTGGACCACGTAATATCACGTGCTCGTACTATTGTCTGAGCTTTTTCTGTTTCGAAGCGCCACACAGTGGGCCAGAATGCCTTCAAACCATGACAAAATTATTTACTCATTGAAAAAGGTTAATAAAATTACTATAAACTGGTTACTATTGGTTTTTGAACCCGTGGAATCCGATGGGCATATTTTCAAATCCATATGACGTCAGCAAAATACTGTTTTCTGATTGGACAATGCAAACGTGCAGTTTTACACGTTGAAAAAATATATTTCACTTTGACAAATTGGCTTATTAAAGGTTTTCTTGACCCAAGGAACACAATCATCGCATATTTGACTTGTTCTGACGTCATCAAAACACTGTTTTCTGATTGGATGAGGCACATAGTTCATTTTATCTTACATACACTTTAATATGTATTTGAAAAGGGTTAATAAAGTTAATGTAGATTGGATTGTATGTGTTTTTAGACCCGTAAAATCCAATGGGTGCAATTTCAAATCCATGTGACGTCAGCAAAATACTGTTTTCTGATTGGACAATGCAAATATGTATTGCTACACGTTGAAAAATCATATATCGCTTTGACAAGTACATATAAAAGGGTTTCTCGACCCAAGGAAGACATTCAACGCATATTTGACTTGCTCTGACGTCATAAAAACATTGTTTTCTGATTGGATAAGGCGCAAATTCATTTTATCTTACAAACATTTTAATATTTTTAGGTTGTAATTATATTCGTAGAGTATTTTAACCTAAGGAACACGTTTATTGTAAATTTCAATTACTTTGACTTCATAATAACTTTTATTTTCATTTATTGTTTTTTTTTCTTCTTTTTGATAAGGTATATATTCATTTTAACCCATATAATTGTTCATAAGTTTGATAATAAAAGTGGGACATTAAGGGTTACAGCACATAAGGAACACAGAAGAACACAATTCAAATTGCTCTGATCATATTCAAAAAGTGCCCCAACATCATCAACATTATGTTATCTGATTGGAATAGACACACATTCATTGTGTAGACCTTAAGAGCTTTTTTAGGAGTTCCTGGGCAGAAGTAAACGCAGTTATAGAAGTGAATCAATCGCTCTCCACTTTTCTTCTTAAAAAGCGAGGAACTTTAATCTTAAAAAAAAAAAGAATCCTTATTCAAATTAATGTGAAAAGAATTATATTGAATTTGAAAACGTCAGCAAGGAGTTTCACTTTAACAGCATATTTATTTTCATAACGTTTTATAGGTGAAATATGTAGAGCCTATTTCTAAAACTCGCGTGCAATCAGGCTTATTATGAATTGAAAACTATTCTTATGATGGTTCTTCGCCTACATTATTGAAAAAAAAAAAAAAAAAATTCATTCTTAATTACACCATCACGTTGAGATTGTGTAGAAACAACATGTGCAGCGTACAAAGTCAATATTACCGAAATTATCCGTACGTTTTTTTGTAAACGGCTGGGAAATATCATTAGCAACTATTAGCAGCAAAAAGTTACATCTTTGGAAAGCTGAATGTTGGTCAAAACTTGTAGTATTCGCCCCTGGAATGCCTGGAATCTAAACTAAAAAGTTACTTTTCCAAAATATTCAATTTTCGACATTTTGGAATTTTAGTACTCTATCTCCAAAAAAACTTTCTTTAAAATTTCAATATATATCTAAAGGTCACTAATAATCAGAAATGCGTAAAGTATCACCTGATTATGAACGCTTTATATTTCTATAAGCTTTTTGTGAATTGCCTCTTTTCTCACATTTGGAGCAATTTTGGATTATACCATATTCAAATGGGTAAATAACACCTTAAAAACTCGCTAATTAAAAATATTGATATTCAATAAAATTTAGAGTTTTCTTCCCAAAACATATAAAATAAAATTTCAGATTCACTTTTTGAATTTTGGCACAGTTTGGACAGATTCTGCCCACTGTGCACAGTGGCCAGAATGCCTGTCAAACCATGACAAAATTTACTCATGAAAAAGGTTAATAAATTACTTAAACTGGTACATTTTTGTGAACCCCGTGAATCCGATGGCTATTTCAAATCCATATGACGTCAGCAAAATACTGTTTTCTAGATTGACAATGCAACGTGCAGTTTACACGTTGAAAAATATATTTAACTTTGACAAATTGGCTTATAAAGTTTTCTTGACCCAAGGAACACAATCATCGCATATTTGACTTGTTCTGACGTCATCAAAACACTGTTTTCTGATTGGATGAGCACATAGTTCATTTTATCTTACATACACTTTAATATGTATTTGAAAAGGGTTAATAAAGTTAATTGTAGATGGATTGTATGTGTTTTAACCCGTAAAATCCAATGGTGTGCAATTTCAAATCCATGTGACGTCAGCAAAATACTGTTTTCTGATTGGACAATGCAAATATGTATTGCTACACGTTGAAAATCATATATCGCTTTGACAAGACATATAAAAGGTTTCTCGACCCAAGGAAGACTTCAACGCATATTTGACTTGCTCTGACGTCATAAAAACATTGTTTTCTGATTGATAAGGCGCAAATTCATTTTATCTTACAAACATTTTAATATTTAGTTTGTAATATATTCGTAGAGTATTTTAACCTAAGAACACTTTATTGTAAATTTCAATACTTTGACTTCATAATAACTTTTTTTCATTTATGTTTTTTTTCTTCTTTTGATTAAGGTATATTATTCCATTTTAACCCATATAATTGTTCATAAGTTTATAATAAAAGTGGGACATTAAGGGTTACAGCACATAAGGAACACAGAGAACACAATTCAAATGCTCTGACATATTCAAAAAGTGCCCCAACATCATCAACATTATGTTATCTGATTGAGACACACATTCTTGTGTAGACCTTAAGAGCTTTTTTAGGATTGTCCTGGCAGAAGTAACGCAGTTATAGAAGTGAATCAAATCGCTCTCACTGTTTCTTCTTAAAAAGCGAGAACTTTAATCTTAAAAAAAAAAAAGAATCCTTATTCAAGATATAATTAAAAGAATATATTTGAAATTTGAAAAACGTCAGCAGAAGGAGTTTCACATTAACAGAGCATTTTTATTTTCATAACGTTTTATAGGTGAAATATGGTAGAGCCTATTTCAAAACTCGCCGTGCAATCAGGCTTATTTATTGAATTGAAAACTATTCTAATGATGGTTTCTTCGCCCTACATATTGAAAAAAAAAAAAAAAATTCATTCTTAATTACACCATCTACGTTGAGATTGTGTAGAAACAATATGTGGCATGCGTACAAAGTCCAATATTTACCGAAATAATCCGTGTACTTTTTTGTTAAAACGGCTGGGAAATACTCTATAGCACTATTAGCAGCAAAAAGTTACATCTTTGAAAGCTGAATTGGTCAAAACTGGTGTAAGTATGTCGCCCCTGGAATCGCCTGAATCTAAACTAAAAAGACTTTTCCAAAAAATTCAAATTTTCGACGATTTTTTGAGAATTTTAGTACTTCTATCTCCAAAAATAATACTTTCTTTAAATTTCAAATATATCCTAAATGGTCACTAATAATCAGAAAATGCGCTAAAGTATCAGCTGATTGATGGACGCTTTATATTCTATAAAGCTTTTTTGAATTTGCCTCTTTTCTCACATTTTGGAGCAATTTTGGATATTACCATATTCAATGGGTAAATAACACCTTAAAACTCGCTAAATTTAAAAATTATGATGATTCAATACATAATTCTAGGATCGTTTTCCCAAAACATATGAAAAAATTAAAAAATTTCAGATTCACTTTTTTGAATTTTGGCACAGTTTGGACAGATTCTGGCCCACTGTGCGCCAGTGCCACGCTGGTCATATCCGTACTGTGCAATTAGTACCATGCTGCAGTCAAGTGGTTCGTTTGTTATTTATTTTTTAACTATTGGTGGATTTAAGCAACATTAATAAACAATACTAAAATCACATTTCCTGACAGTTACTATCTTACTTACTTTTAATTACCAACAGTATTTATGGACGATCACTTGTGTAATTTTGAAATTGATTAAGATGGGTAATTGTTATGGTTCAGAATTGATTTCCTTTTATTTGCCTTCTAAAGACTTGATTTGCTTATTTTTGGCAGATGACATATCGAATTGGAAGCTCTCATTTTGACATGGATCACCAGCGCTCCTTGTCTCAGTCAGGAGACGATATGGATACGATGGGTCACGTGGTTGAAAATATATACGATGACCTTTACAATCATGACATCGAACTCGAAACTGATCACGAAGATGAAGATAATCAGCAAAGTAGCATGGATCTGAGTGGGATTTATAATGATTTAAATCGTGAATATTGTAATTATTCTGATAGCCAATAGAGGATAATTGTTTTAGACTATTAATACCCTTTTTTCACGGGCCTTTTCTTAACCCCGTACTAAGAAAATGCACGCTGTTCTCACACAGAAATCGATAACCTCGTACTATCGTTAGCTTATGAGTATTCACGAGCGCATCCCTGGGAGCCTCCGTGTTGTGAATAATTGCATTAGCTTGGCGCTCGCTAGTATGGCATGTGCACAGCTGTTGGGTTAGCCTACTTTGCCAAAACGCCGTCGGAACAGAAAGTGGAATAAGCTTTACCCCGTACTATAGGTGGGGCTAAATGTCAAGTTAGTACTATCTATAGTACGGGGCTAAGGAAATTTTGGTACGTGAGAAAAGGGTGTTAGTCTTCACGATTATCATAGTATCAGGATAGACTTTGCCTACTTCTCCCGCATTGGCCCGAATCTTTTTAGACAACAATATTACAAGATTAAAAGAAATCCTATTCCAAGACCTGTGAGATAATGACAATGCCCATTAAGAAGTATTTTGTCAACTTAATAACTGTTGTAAGAACCTCTCTCGCTTGTTACGGATTAGAAACAATTTTTTTTTCCAACTCAATTTGAAATTCACAAATCAGATGTTAGGGTTAGATAATTAAAAAAAAAATGAAAATGAAAATGAACCCAAATCAGCTCCCATTAATGAAATTTGTGAAAGCAAAGTTCATCCTACAAATTAAATTATTTTTAAAATAGCAGGAAAAATGATTAAATTTCCAAAGAAGATCTACCAAAAATTACAAAATTATGAGAGCTGCTGCAGCTTTCCCATATAAACATGTTGTTTATGTAAATTCAATAAATGTTGTCTTTCAATAGTTCTTGGTGAAGGAATGGATCTCATGGGGATGTCGATAAACCTATGTTTGACATAATAGCGACAGTACAGAGTGAGTAAAAAGAATGTCCCATCATTTTGAAGTTGTCTTGTGAAAGTATGAATATTTAATCATGGGTTTTGTGATATATCGTGGTAAAGTCTTCCTCCTAGCATCTGCTCATACCAGTTTCATTTTTATCTTTGCAGATAGGCCTATGACTAAATAACAGACAATCTTCAGAAAACGGGAATATCGTACCTCCGCCAAGTGGCTGGGTGAAGATTAAAAACAAATGTTGAAAGAATTTGACTTGTGTATACACGTAAACATATCTCATCCCACACAAACAAAAACAAACAAAAACCCACAAACCCATCCTCCCACACACACACACGCACACAGAAAACAATTCACAATAAAATTCACAATAGAATTTCCCATTTTAAGTTTTGTTTAGCAAAACAATAAAATTTCAAATTTTTAGTTTTGTTTATCAAAACCACTAAATGTTTGGCACGTAGGAATTCCCTAACAACTATTTGTCAGTGACGGTGTGTGTTTATGTGTGTGGGTATGTCTGTTGCGGGTGTAAGTGTGGGTGTGTGTGTGTGTGTATGCGGGGGTGTATGTTGGCGTTCGGAGAGGATGTGTGTGTGTGTGTGTGTGTGTGTGTGTGTATGTTGTCTCTGTGGGGGTGTGTGTCTTTTTGCGTGCACGTAAGTAATAAATTCTCAATTTGATTATTCTTCACGCAACCACTTGGCGCAAGTAAGATCTTACCGTCTTCAGAAGGTTGTTACCAACATAGGAGGTAGATTTTACTAAGACATATCATGAACCCATGACTTAATGTTCATACTTTACACAATACAGCTTCAAAATGATGGGATATCTTTATTGACTCACTCTGTATAAGTGAAATGATTAATGTTCTTTTTAATCTTTCAATCTGTACTTTTTTGGGGTATAATGTACATTTTCTCCAATCAAAAGCAATTAGATTTTTT
This sequence comes from Paracentrotus lividus, assembly GCA_940671915.1. Lineage (NCBI taxonomy): Eukaryota > Metazoa > Echinodermata > Echinoidea > Camarodonta > Echinidae > Paracentrotus > Paracentrotus lividus. The sequence continues at coordinate 77,229 of CALNVZ010001721.1, forward strand.
TTTTTTATGTTTTCCTATAAACATAGGTGTGATGAAATATCAACAACATATTAGTGAAACGACTGAAATTTTTGTGAAAAGTTGCAAGTTTTGGTATTTCCCTTTTTCTTTTTCTTTTCTTTTTTTTTTCATTTAATTTGTATTTTTTTATTGTGTACAATTTTGGTAACGCTAGTTACCCATTTTGTCTTACCAATCTATAGCAATTGGAAGAAATCTTTGCACACTCCTTTCCCTATTTCATAACTTATGTTGGTCTCTTAATTTTAAGACCTATGTATTCTTATTTATATTTATACAAATCAACTAGAAAGTTCTTTGTATCTGTCATGTGGATTACCGTGGAATTAACTTTTTGCAAACGGTACATTATGAGGAAGCATTGAAAAATACATAGCTTCCTTGTTTCTGTTTGAAAAATTTCGTAGATGTTTGACTTATTTTAAGACATTTTTGTATTTAGTTGTATTTAGTATGAAAACACAATCAGAGATCATTTTCTCTTAGTATGTAAGCAAAAGGTAAAAGATGTAATTCCAAGAAGTATGCATTCAAGACAAAGATCATTGCTGTTTAATTTAACTTATTCGATAAATTTTGTTTTGACCCAAGACTCAAGACTTGGGACATTTGTTTGTAATATATTTTGTCTACTCCATGGATCTTAATATATTGCGGGTTTGAATCCCTTAGCCCTTCGATCGTTTAGACTTTCTTTTCATTCATATCCCCAGCAAAGACTCAATATAACACAAGGAAAGATACAGAGGATCATATTTCTTGGGAAATTGTTATCAGCTTTTGGATATTTTTATCCATGGAGTAGACAAAATATACGTTTTCTTTTTATACCAATTTCATACTATTTTACTTGGATATTTCTATTTCAAGAATACCCTTCCAAAAAATATCCTTAAACTTTTCACTATAAACAAAGAATTCCATTCTCATATTACAAGAAACAGAGGTTTATTTCATCTATGGAAAGTCGGGAAAACATTTGTACAACGGTCTGTTCGATATAGTTTTACAACTATCTGGAACTCCATACCTAATTATATTTGTTCATGCACTTCCTTCTCTCTCTCTCTTTTTAAAAGAAAATTAAAACAGTATTTCATTTCAAAATATGCTTAGTTGGCAACTCTGTAATACTTTGTAAAAATCCATTGTAAAAGGATTGTAATTTAGGTTTTGTTTTTGTCTTTTCTTGGGGGGGGGGGGGAGGGGGTCTTTAATATGTTTTCAGTTTATGATCTATGTATTCATGTATTTGTTTCTGTATATTGAATGTTTTTCATAATTCCTTGAATATATTTACACTATTATATAGAGCCTCCAGCTCATTTTCAATTAAATGGGGACTTTTGTTTACAAGGCCATCTTGGCTTTATTTTAAAGTTTCCCAAATTCATTTTCTTATCTTGTATAATTATAGGCTTTTTGTAAAAATTATTATATTGATTCAATGTCTTGTAAATATATATGTTTTGTCAAGTACAACTGTCTGTACATTTTAGAAGTGAATTGAATCAAACGAACTGAACTGAACTGAACTGAACTGAACTTTATTGGATTAATGGATTATCGCCCCTTTTTCCTACAAACTTGCCTAACTTATACAATATCAACGTGTTTCTTATCGGCTTTCCATTTTTCTTTTTAACCGGTCCATTATGTGTTTGCAGTATCGCAAATTATTAAATAAATTTACAGCAGGTTTAGATATTTCAGTTTATGATTGAATTCAAATTTTAAATCAAACAAACGAGAAATATGTATTAA
>CALNVZ010001721.1:93558-109872 GCA_940671915.1 Paracentrotus lividus
TACCTAAGAATTAAATAACACCATTCCAATACCGAATACCTGTATTTAAAGTTTGAATCCAGACAATTTAATATTTGTATTAATAGCTCAGCGACATGCAAATTGGTAATATAAACAAGTTATAGAAAACATGCATCTTTTCTTGTCTCGGCATATGGCAAAAGGCATAAATAAATTCTAGTGAAAACGCATGTGTATATTTGAACTTTGTTTCTTCATTTTCTATGGTTAAATGTGGTAGATAATGTATTTCTGAGAATTGTCTTTCTTTCCCATCTTCTCTCCTATATATTCTATATAATTTCTTTGTTTTATCTTCTTTCTCTCCTCGTCCCCTACAAATTCTAAAGTATTTCTTTGAATCGTCTTTCTTCCTTTTCTTCTCTATTACTATTCTTATATATTTCTTTGATTTTCTTCTTTCTTTCCTTCGTCTCCTACAATATCCGATGTATTTCTTTGAATTGTCTTTCTTTCCTTCTTCTCTCCTATATATTCTTTATATATTTCTTTGTTTTATCATCCTTTCTCTTCCTCGTTTATCCTACATTCGATGTATTCCTTTTGTTAATCTTTCTTCCTCTTTTGTCTCTAAATTGTTATGTATTTCTTTGTTTGTCTTTCTTTCCTCTTCTTGTCCTATAAATTGTCTATATATGTTATTTTTTTGTACTTACTTTCATTTTATTCTCCTATAAATTACTTCATGTATTCTTTGAATTGTCTTTCTTTCCTCTTCTCTCTCTATTTAAATCCCATGTATTTCTTGTTTATTCTTCTTTCTCTCCTCGTCTCCTATAAATTCTTCATGATTTCTTTGTTGTTCTTTCCTTTCCTCTGCTGTCTCATAAATTATGTATCTAATTTTCTTGAATTGCTTCTTTCTTTCCTCTTCTTCCTCATAAATCCTTATGTATGTACTTTGTTTTCATCTTCTTTCCTCTTCTCTTCCAATGAAATAATTATGTTATCTTTATGTGTTATGACTTCTTCCTTTTCTCTCTTGTTAAAATTCTTCCCCCCGTATATATTCTTTGTTTTATCTTTCTTTCCTCTCCTCGTCCTACAATTCTGATGTATTTCTTTGATCTTCTTGTCTTCCTCTTCTCTTCCTATATATTCTGTCATATATTTCTTTGTTTATTATCTTTCTTCTCTCTCGTCTTCCTACACATCCTGATCTGTATTTCTTTGAATTGTCTTTCTTTCCTCTTCTCTCCTGATATATTCTATATATATTTTTTGTTTATCGTTCTTCTCTCCTCGTCTCCTACAAATTCTATGTCATCTTGTTTTATTTCTCTTTTTCTAAGTATGATTCTTTTGCTTTCTTTCTCTTCTCCTATAATTTAACTTCTTTGTTTACCTTTTGTAATTTCCTCTTCGTCTTAAATGTTTTATTTCATTTTTGTTTATTTCTTTCATTCTCCTATAACAATTCTATGTATTTCTTTGAATTGCTCTTTCTTTCCTCTTCTCTCCTATAATCTTATTCATTTCCTTGTTTTCATCTTCTTCTCTCCTCGTCTCCATATTTCTAAATTTCTTGTTGCTTTTTTGCCATTAATGTATAGTATTCTTTTGATTTTACTTTTTCTTATCCTCTCTCTTGTCCTCTAAATCCTTTAGTATTTCTTTGTTTTAGTCTTTCTTTCCTCTTCTCTTCAATGATATATTATTTTATTGTATTTTGTCTTTGTTTTCACTCCTTATAATCTTTATTCTTGATTTCTTTCTTTTCTTTCTCGTCTTCATTCTGATATTGTCTTTTTCTTTTCTCTTCCTCCTATAAATCTATAGTATTTCTTTGTTTTATCTTCTTTCTCTCCTCGTCCCTACAAATTCTCATTAATCTTTGAAATGTGTTCTTTCTTTTCCTCTTCTCTCCTAAATCTTATAGTATGTCTTGTTTTATCTCATTTCCTCTGTCCTACAAGAAATATCTATGATATTTCTTTGAATTGTCTTTGTCTTTCTCTTTCCTCTCTCTAATTATATTCTTATATATTTCATCTGTTTATGTTCTTTCTCTCTCGTCTCTCCTACAATTCCTGATGTATTTCTTTGAATTCTTTCTTTCTCCTTCTCTCCTATATTATCTTATCATGTTTCTTTGTTTATCTTCCTTCTCGTCTCCTTTACCAAAATTCATGATTTTGATTGTGTTTCTTTCCTCTTCTCTCCTAATATATCTCTATATATCTTCTTTGATTTATCTCTTTCTCTCTCGTCTCCCAAAATTCTGATGTATTTCTTTGAATTGTCCTTTCTTTCCTCTTCTCTCCTTTATATCTATAATATTCTTTGTTTGGGTTCATCTTTCTCTTATGTTATTTCTTGTTTCTTACTCTTCTCCTCGTTCTCCTAAAAATTCGTTAGACTGTATTCTGTCTTTTGCCTATTAATTTTAATCTTCTGTTTTTCTTTCCTCTTCTTTCTATAAAATTGTATGTATTCCTTTGTTTTGTTTTTTTTTCTTCTTTCCTCTTTCTTCTATAAATTCTTATGTATTTCTTTGTATTTATCCTCTCTTTTGTTCTTTCCCTCTCTGTCCTAAAATTGTTATGTATCTTCATTTTTTCGTTATTTCCTTTCATTCCTTATCCTAAAATCTTATTTATTTTCTTTGAAAATTGTTTATTTCATTCTCTTCCTCCTATAAATTCGATGTAATTTCATTTGTTTCTTTCTTCTATTCTTACTCTTTCCTTATTGTAAATTCTTATAATTTTTGCTTGGTTCCTTTTTCTTTCCCGTTATGTCCTATAAACTTTATGTTTCTCTTTTGTCTTTTCTTTTCTTCCTCTCATAAATCCTTATGATTTTTGTTTTATCTTCTTTCTCTTCTCCTGTCCTACATTGAATATTTAATGTCTATCTTTGATTTCTTTTTCTTTCCTCTTTCATCTCTATATATGTCTTAATATTTCATGTGTTTATTTCTTTCTCTCCTTCGTCTCCTACAAATTCTTGAATTTCTCTTTAGTTATTCTTGCCCCTATATCACTCTTTCTTTATCCCTCTCTCTCTCTCCTACAAATTCTCATGTATTCTTTTATACTCTTCTTTCCTTTCTTTCCATATGAAATAATTTATGTATTTCATCGTTTTGTCTTTCTTTTCCTCCATTCTCTCTATAAAATTCTCATGATATTTCTTGTTTTACTCTTTTGTCTTTCTTTCCTCTTCTGCTCCTATTAAATTTTATGATTCATTGATTGTCTTCCTTTCTCGTTCTATCTCCTATAAACTATGTATTATTTTTCTTATTTTTTCTCTTAATGAATTGTTTTCTCTTCTTGTCTTCTTTCCTTTTCTGTCTATAAATCTTAGTTATATTTCTTTGTTTTTTCTTCTTTTCTCTCTCGTTCTTCCTACAAATTCTATATCCTTGTTAATTTTTCTCTTTTCTCTAGTGTATTTCTTGTCTCTTCTTTCCTCTTCTCTTCTATAAATCTATGATATTTCTTTTGTTTATCTTCTTCCTCCTCCCTCGCTCTTACAAATTCTGATCGTATTCTTTGATTGTGTTTCTTTCCTCTTCTCTCCTAATATATATTTAGTATATTTCATTGATTATATCTTCTTTCTCTCCTCGGTCTCCTACAAATTTGATGATTTCTATTGTCTTTTTCTCCTATAATCTATTTTTCTGTTTTTCTCTCCTATCCTCTCTCTTAAATATTCTGTTTATTTCTTTGATTTTTGTTTCTTTCTTCTTCTGTCTCCTACAATTCTTATCTTCATTATCTTCTACTTTCTTGTCTAAATGCTTTTCTTTTGTTTGTCCTCGTCTCGTTCTCCTAAATCTGATGTATTTCTTTGACTTATTTCTTTTTTTCTTCTCTCCTCTTCTCCTATAAAATTCGTATATATTTCTATTGTTTTGTCTTACTTTCTCTTTCGTCTCCTAAACATTTTGATGTTCCTTGTCTTGAACTTGTCTTTCTTTTTTGTCCTCCTAAATGTTTCATGTATTTCTTTGTTTTCTCCTCTTCTTTCCTCTCCTCGCTTCCTATGTAATTCTTACATGTATTTCTTGTTTATCTGTCTTTTGTGTTTTCTTTCCTCTTCTCCTATTTATGTATTTCTTGTCTTACTTCCTATCTATATTTTATGGTTAATTCTTTGAATTGTCCCTTTCTTTTCTCTCTTTATGTCTAAATCCTCATGTTATGTCTTGACTTTATCTTCTTTCCTCCTGTCTCCCAAATGAATATCTGATGTATTTTTTGTTTTGTCTTTCTTTCCTCTTCTCTCCTATAATATCTATGTATTTCTTGTTTTATCTTCTTTCTCCTCCTCGGTCTCCTCATAATCTCTAATGTAATTTCTTTGTTTGTCTTCTTTCCTCTTCTTCCTATAAACTTTTATGTATCTTCTTTGTTATTTCTTTCTTCTCTTCCTCTTCTCCTATTAAATGTTATGTTATACTTTGTTTCATCTTCTTTCCTTCTTCTCTCCTAATGAAATTATGTATTTTTTGTCTTTTTTCTTTCCTTTTCTCTCTATAAATCTCTTATGGATATTTCTGTGTCTTTATCTTTCTCTTCTCTCTCCTCGTCTCCTACAAATTCTGATGTATTTCTTTGATTTCTGTCTTTCTCTTCTCTCCTATAAATTCTTATTATATTCCTTTGTTTTGTCTTCTTTCTCTCCTGTCTTCCATACAAATTCTATGTATTTCTTTGTTTTCTTTTCTTTCTTCTTTATCTCCTGTAAATTTTATGTATTTCTTTGATTCTTTCTCTTCCTCTTCTCCATAAATTTTTGATTTCTTTGTTTATCCTTCTTTTTTGTCTTTCTTTCCTCTTCTTCCTTCTTGAATTGTCTTTCTTTCCTCTTCTCTCCTATTAAATCTCTCCATCATTTCTTTGTTTATCTTCTTTCTCTCCTCGTTCCCTACAAATTCTATGTAATTTCCTTTGTGATTCTTTCTTTCCTCTTCTCTCCTATAATCTCTTATGTATGTCTTCTGTTTACTTCTTTCCTCTTCTCTTCAAATGAATTATGTATTTTATTGTCTTTCTTTTCTTTCTCTCTTCTAATATATTCTTTATTATCTTCATTGTTTTATCTTCTTTCTCTCTCGTCTCCTACAAATCTTGATGTATTTCTTTTGAATTTCTTTTCTTTCTCTTCTCTCCTATAATCTTGTATGTTTCTTTGTCTTTATCTTCTTCCTCTCCTCGTCTCTTACACAATTCTGATGTATTTCTTGTCTCTTCTTCTCCTAATATTCCTATATATTTCCTTGTTTATCTTCTCTTCTCTCTCGTCCCCAAATTTTGATGGTCATTTCTTCTATTGTCTTTCTTTTCCTCTTCTCTCTTACATTCTTATCGATTTCTATTTCTTTTGGTTAATTCTTTCTCTTCTATGAAATCTGTTGTGTACTTTCTTATTTTCATCTACTTTTTCTTCCTTCTCCTATAATTGTTAAGTATTTCTTTGTTTATTCTTTCTCTCTTCTCTATTAATTATTATATGATTCTTTGTTTTTCTTTCGTTCCTCTTCTTTCCTATTAATGTAATGTATTCTTTGTTTTAGTCTTCTTCTCTCCTCTTCTCTACAAATTCTTATGTATTTCCTTTGTTTTATTTCTTTCTCTCTTCTTCTCCTCAATATTTCTTGTATTCATTCTTTTGTTCTTTCTTTCTTTCCTTCTAAAATGTATTGATGTATTTCTTTGAATTGTTTTTCTTTCTCTTTCTTCCTACAATTCTATGTATTCCTTTTTTCATCTTTTTTCTCTTTGTCCTTAAATTGTTATGTATTTCTTGTTTTGTCTTTCTTTCCCTTTCTTCCTATGAATTCTTATGTATTCTTTTATTGTCTTTCTTTCTTTCTTCTTCCTATAAATTGTTATGTATTTCGTTGTTTTCTTCTTTCTCTCTCGTCCCCTAAAATTCTATGTATTTCTTGAATTGTCTTTCTTTCTTCTCTCTCCTATTATATCTATTATATTTCTTGTTTTATCTTCTTTCTCTCCTCGTCTCCTACAAATTCTGAATTATTTCTTTGTTGTCCTTCTTTCCTCTCTCCTATATATTCTATATATTTCTTTGTTTTATCTTCTTTTCTCTTCTCGTCTCCTACAAATTCTGATTGTATTCCTTTGTTTAATCTTTCTTTCTCTTTGTTCTCTAAATTGTATGTATTTCTTTGTTTTGTCTTCTTTCCTCTTCTCTTCTATAAATTCTTATGTATTTCTTTGTTTTATCTTCTTTTTGTCTTTCTTTCCTCTTCTGTCCTATATTGTATGTATTTCATGTTTTGTTCTTACTTTCCGTTTATCTCTACTAAATTCTTATTATTTTTCTTTGAATTGTCTTTCTTTCCTCTTTCTCTCCTATAAACTCTTGTATATTTCTTTGTTTTATTTCTTTCGTTTCGTCTCCTACAAATTCTATGTATTTCTTTGAATTGTCTTTTCTTTCCTCTTCTCTTCTATATATTCTTATATATTTCTTTGTTTTATCTTCTTTCTCTCTTCGTCTCCTACAAATTTCTGATGTATTTCTTTGAATTGTCTTTCTTTCCTCTTCTCTCCTATATATTCTTATATATCTTCTTGTTTATCTTCTTTCTCTCCTCGTCTCCTACAAATTTCTGATGTATTCATTGTTTAATCTTTTCTTTCCTCTTCTCTCCTATATATTCTTATATATTTCTTTGTTTTATCTTCTTCTCTTCTCGTCTCCTTACAAATTCTGATGTTTCCTTGTTTAATCTTTCTTTCTCTTTTGTCCTCTAATTGTTATGTATTTTTCTGTGTTGTCTTTCTTTCTCTTCTCTTCTATAAATTCTTATGTATTTCTTTGTTTTATCCTTCTTTTTTGTCTTCTTTCCTCTTCTCCTATAAAATTGTTATTATTTCATTGTTTATTTTGTCTTACTTTCTTATCTCCTATAAAATTCTTATGTATTTCTTTGAATTGTCTTTCGTTCCTCTTCTCTCCTATAAATCCTCATGTATTTCTTTGTTTTATCTTCTTTCTCTCCTTCGTCCCCTATAAATTCTTATTGAATTTCTTTGTTGTGTCTTTCTCCTTCTTCTGTCCTATTATGAATTATATGAGTTTTCTTTGAATTGTCTTCTTCTCCTCTTGCCTCTTTCTTATAACATCTTATGTATGTCTTCCGTTTTATCTCTTCCTCTCTCTCTTCCAACTGCAATAATTAGTAATTTTATGTTTTTTCTTTCTTTCTTTCTCTCCTTAAAATTCTTATATATCTTCTTTGTTTTACATTCCGCTAACATCTCTCCTTTAGGCCAGTCGATGTACACCAAGAGAGGCTTCTCAGACTGGAGAAGTAATAAAGTACCAAGCTGAGACCTGAGACCAGTGTCTGTTTACACATTCTGATCTCTCCTCGAAATTCGGTTGGCATCAGTTTGTATGCATCCTGCAATGAACGACGACGATATACGTGGAACTCCTAAATAAATATCGAATAATCTGCTATTCTCTCAGCTGTTCAAGCGAAATATCGGAGATTTACATCTTAATTTTATCTCTTATTCCTTTGCCTGTCATGGAGGAGTGCTGGAAAAGGTGAGTTTTTTCGTTACTAATTCAAAACGCAAGTTAATTTGCTTGATATTATTTGATTCATGTGGATGGGAAACGACATTGTAGAATGCGTTTCACCAATTACCTTTTCTGCCATTAATGTGAGGAGATACAATTGTAGTCAATGTTTATATAAAATCATACTTAGCGGTTCTGCAGTAGCTCGGGCAAATAATAGCGCTCCTTTTTTTTTAGATTACATTTCATATTGTGCTAGAATGCATATTTCAATATATGAGCTAGGGTACATTAAAATGTTTCCTTATAATCCATACTAGAGTATAATTTTAAGCTTGTAAATATAATTGTAAAAGTGGGGTGCAGGAATTAATTCTCTAATTATAAACTAGGAATTTGAGATTATAAACTAAGAGCGTCTGTTTGCTGGAATGTGGTCTCTGTCACATTATTCTCTATTTACATTCATCTTTGGAGAGATGTAGGTAGTTTTATGAATTTGTCCACACGATGAAGATTATCTTAAGTCTTGTGCCGCAATATACGGTTGCATACTTTAATGGTAATGATATTTTGAATTGTTTCCTTACAAACAAACTAGCTTGTCCATATCAAAATTTAAATAGGGAATAACTTTAATCTTGGTAAAATTGAATGTACGGTGCAATGGCTGATTTATAAAAAGGGTTCGTTTCCTACCTCTGTGTGGGTCCTCTGACTACATCACTTTGGAATGTGGTCTCTTTCACATTATTCTGTATTTACATTCATCTTCAAAGAGATATAGGTGGTTTTGTGAATTCTTCGACACGATCAAGATTAACTAAAATCTTGAGACGCAATATATAGTTCCATAAATTATGAGGGCAATTAATAATTCCCTCTTCCGAAATACATATTGTTAAGTATTTCTTTGTTTTGTCTTTCTTTCCTCTTCTCTTCCATTGAATAATTATGTATTTCATTGTTCTGTCTTTCTTTCCTTTCCTCTTCTATAAATTCTAATGTATTTTTTTGTTTTACCCTTCTTTCCTCTTCTCTCCTATAAATCCTTATGTATATCTTTGTTTTATCTTTGTTCTCTCCTCGTCTCCTACAAATTCTTATGTATTTCTTTGTTTTGTCTTTCTTTCCTGTTCGATCCTATAAATTCTTATGTATTTCTTTGTTTTGTCTTTCTTTCCTCTTCTCTCCTATAAATCCTTATGGATGTTTTTGTTTTATCTTCTTTCTCTCCTCGTCTCCTTCAAATTCTTATGTATGTCTTTGTTTTGTCTTTCTTTCCTCTTCTGTTCTATAAACTGTTATGTATTTCATTGTTTTGTCTTTCTCTCCACTTCTGTCCTATAAATTGTTATGTATTTCATTGTTTTGTCTTTCTTTCCTTTTCTCTCCTATGAATCCTTATGTATTTCTTTGAATTGTCTTTCTTTCCTCTTCTCTATTTCTTTGTTTTATCTTCTTTCTCTCCTCGTCTCCTATTAATTGAGTATATGAATATAAAAAAGGCCTAAGTCCATAGGAGGCCATTTCGAGATAATCGAAAAAAACTGAATATTTTTTTTATTTGGGCAATTAAAGTAAATTTGGCCAAAGACATCAGAGAACATCATAAAACAAATTTAAGTGTACATTTTTTATGAACATAAATTTTCAAGTTACTTGTGGGCGGGGCCTTTTGTCTGGTGGACTTGGGTCGTTTTTAGAATCATATGGACTTAGGTCGTTCTTACATTCATATACATGATAGACTTCTGTAGTACTGAATGTATAAAAATGATACACAAAAGATTTCTTTCATATATCAGACAAAAAGGGCCCCTTATCTTTTTGTATTTTAGGTTTTTTAAACATTTTTTTATAGCTGATGTGTTTTGGGATGAGCGAGCGGGTGTGGGTGTGTGGGTTTTAAATGTGAGGACATGTGTAGGTGTTCAAATACTGAAGAAAAAAAAAGTTTGCAAAATGATGTATTATTCACGTTTTACAGTTCACTGTTCTTCCGTCCATGAAACCAAGAAGTCGTAAGCACACTAACAACAGTTCAAGAATGGGGGGGGGGGTATTAAATAGAAAAACAAGAAATACAGAGGGCGTCCCCACTTAAGCTAAGGTTGGGGTGTAAATGGAGTGAGAACTTTTCCTTAGCAAGGACCTTCATTTCATGTTTGCCAGAGATCTTGAGGTAAAATGCTTTTGTAAATGGGCAGATTTTTTTATTTTATTGATTATCAGTGAATTTTGGGGTAAATTTTCTAAAAAAAAAAAAAAAAAAAAAACTTTAATTGTTGTGAGCGAATTTTGTAAGAAAACATCAATCCTTGAATCCACCCAGCATGCCCCACATCCCACACACTCACATCAGCATAGGAATTACTTTTTTTTTTTTTTTTTGAGGAGCTATTTTTTTTATATATATATGACACACACCCACCCAAACACCCTCCCACACACCCTCTGACACACACACACACACACTTACACACACACAAGAAGCACAAACATCTGCAAGTGAACTTCAACTTCTTACTTTTTTTTTTCCATGTAAAGTGGAATCTGTGGGACCTCCTCTACATCTAACTCATGAGCAGCCATTTTGAGGTACTCAAGGTTAAACAAGAAGTTATGAGAGAGGGGCGCTAGATATGAATGTCCTGGACTTGGGCTTTTCCTACATTATACCAGATTTTCATCATTTATTTAAGGCATTTCTGAGATGATTTCAGGTTCATCATTTATGCACAAGATGGATCAATGTATAAGAACAATTTCCCTATATATACTCAATTTCGCCAAAAATTGGACTTAGGCCTTTTTTATATTCATATACTCAATTCTTATGTATGTCTTTGTTTGGTTTTCTTTCCTCTTTATTCCAATAATATTTATGTATTTCATTGTTTGTCTTTATTTCTTTTCTCTCCTATAATTCTTATGTATTTATTTCAATTGTTTTTCTTTCCTTTTCTCTCCTATAAATCATTATGTATGTCTTTGTTTTATTTTCTGTCTTCCTCGTCTCCTATAATTCTTATGAATTTCTTTGTTGTGTCTTTCTTTCTCTCCTCGTCTCCTAAAAATTCTGATGTATTTCTTTGCATTGTCTTTCTTTCCTCTTCTCTCCTATATATTCTTATTTCTTTGTTTTATCTTCTTTCTCTCCTCGTCTCCTACAATTCTAATGTATTCCTTTGTTTAATCTTTCTTTCCTCTTTGTCCTCTAAATTGTTATGTATTCTTTGTTTGTTTTTCTTCCTCTTATCTTCTATAATTCTTATGTATTTCTTTGTTTTATCTTCTTTTTTGTCTTTTTCCTTTCTGTCCTATATGTTTGTTTTTCATTGTTTTTGTCTTACTTTCCTTTATTCCTTTAAATTCTTTGTTTTCTTTTGAATTGTCTTTCTGTCCTCTTCTCTCCTATAAATCCTCATGTATTTCTTTGTTTTATCTTCTTTCTCTCCTCGTCTCAATAAATTCTTATGAATTTCTTTGTTGTGTCTTTCTTTCCTCTTCTGTCCTATAAATTATTATGTATTTCTTTGAATGTCCTTCTTTCCTCTTCTCTTCTATAAATTCTTTGTATGTCTTTGTTTATCTTCTTTCTCTCTTCTCTACCATGAATTATGTATTTTATTGTTTGTCTTTATTTCCTTTTCTCTCAATAAATTTTATATATTTCTTTGTTTTATTTTCTTTCTCTCCTCGTCTCCTACAAATTCTGATGTATTTTTTTATTTTGACTTTCTTTCTTCTTCTCTCCTATAATTCTTGTGTATTTCTATATTTTTGTCTTGTTTTCAATTCTCTTCCAATAAATCCTAATGTATTTTATTGATTTGTATTTCTTTCCTTATGTATTTCATTGATTTTTTTCTTCTTTTTGCTTGTTCATTCTTCTCTCAATCTTTTATTATTTATTTCTTTGTTTATTTCTTCTTCATGTTATTGTCTACCATTTCTCAAGTGTTTCCTTGTTATATCCTTTTCTTCCTATAAATCCTTATGTCGTTCATTGTTTGGTATTTCTGTCCACTGATTTCATCATTATTTTTGGGGGGTGTGTTTCTTCCGTCTTCTCTTCAGTTATTCATTATGTATTTCAATAGAGGAGTGTATTATATTAAATAATTGTACAGTGAATTCAGAAATGACACTTTTTTGTTTCGTATCGAGTGGAGAATTAATGGATGTTTATAAACGAGCTGCCTGAACGTCTGGCCGCGCCAATTACAAAACCATTTACACCCTCTGTGGATTTGAGCCTGTCATATCTGTCACCAATATCACATCAATTATTTCTGTTCTGTTAGGTAGTCTGTAAATCTTATGATTTCACTGTTTTGTCTAACTTCGTTCTTCTCTTGTATAAATCTTTATATCATTCTTTGATTTTGTCTTCTCTTTCTTTTCTAATCTTGTTATTTCTTTATCCTTCTTGGCTACTGTTTCTTATGTATTTGTTTATCACTCTTCTTTGTATAAATTCTAGTGAATTTCTTTGTTTATCCTTCTTTCTACTCCTCTTCCTATAAATTTTATGTATTTCATTGCATTGTTTTTCTTTCTCTTCTTCTCAGTAGATTGTTATTGTATTTATTCGTTTTTGTTCATCTTCTCTCTCTCAATCATATCTTTATGTATATCTTTGTTCAACATTCTTTCCCCTACACTTCTATAATTCTTTTGTATTTCTTGTTTTGTCTTTCTCCTTTTCTCTCCTGTAAATTCTTTTGCATTTAATAGTTTTACTATCTAGCATTTATTAATATTTCCCCTTTTTATCCCCCTTTTCTCTTCTTTTCCAAATTGAGCATGTTTATGTTCTTACTTTGTTTTACTTTACTGTACTTTTCTTTCCTCTCATATCATTCTTAAGTATTACCTTCTTTTAGTAATATCCAGTCCCTCTTTCTTCATTACTATGTCTTACATTTGTTATTCGTTCGTCATAGACTAGTATTTGAAAACGCAGTGGGTATGGTTTTGACAAGGGTGACCCTTTAAGGTCGCGATGAAGGTCAGCATAGGAATTTCTAACACTAACAGATAAAACCAGTACTTAACGTCTACAGACAAGTGAGGAGACCACTCCCTGAGGAAAATTCGAAATTCAATTGGCATCAGTTTGTATGCATCCTACACTGAACAAGGACGATATACATGGAACTCCTAAATTAATATCGAATAATCTGCCATTCTCTCAGCATATCAAGCGAAATGTAGGAGATTTACATCCTAATTTATTTTTATTGTTTTGCCTTTCATGGAGGGTGCTGGAAAAGGTGAGTTTTCTGCCATTAATGTGAGAAGATACAATGATATACTTAGCTGTTCTGCATTTACCTCGGGCAAATAATAGCGTTCCTTTTGTGAGATTACATTTGATCTTGTGCAGAATGCAAGCTAAATATTTGATGAGCAAGGGTATATTAAAAATGTTTCTTATAATCCATACGAGAGTATAATTTTAAGCTTGTAAATTAATTGTAAAGTGGGGAGCAGAAATTATTTGTCTAGTCAAACTATTAACTAGGAAATTTGAGTTTTAAAACTATAGAGCGTCTATTTGCTGGCTCAGTGTGGGGCCTCTGACTTACATCACTTTGGAATGTGTCTTCTGTCACAATATTCTGTATTTACATTCATCTTGAGAGTGTAGGTAGTTTTATGAATTCGTCCACACAATCAAGATTAACTTAAATCTTGTGCCGCAATATACAGTTGTTATATTCAATGGTGATGAGATATTAATTTTTTTGTAAACAAACTAGCTTGTCATTTGACAATTACATAGGGTATAACTTTAATCTTGGCAATTATAATTGTGAATGTTAAGGTGCAATTGTTGTTTCCCAAAGGGTCCGTGCGTTTCCTAGCTCTGTGTGGGACCTATGACCACATCACTTTGGAATGTGGTCTCTGTCACATTATTCTCTATTTATATTCATCTTTGGAGAGATGTAGGTAGTTTATGAATTTGTCCACACGATGAAATTAAACTAAAATCTTGAGCCGCAATATACAGTTGCATACTTTAATGGTAATGATATTTTAAATAGTTTCCTTACAAACAAACTAGCTTGTCTATTTAATAATTTATATAGGGTATAACTTTAATCTTGTCAACATAATTGTTAAAGTAGGGTGCAATAGATGTTTCCTAAGGGTTCGTTTCCAAGCTCGGTGTGGGTCCTCTGACTACATCACTTTGGAATGTGGTCTCTTTCACATTATTCTGTATTTACATTCATCTTCGAAGAGACATATGTAGTTTTATGAATTCTTTGACACGATCAAGATTAACTTAAATCTTGAGCCGCAACATATAGTTCCATAAATTATAATGGCAATGATATATAAAATGGCTTTCTTACAAAAAAAACTAACTTGTCTATATAATAATTTGTATAGGGTATAACTTTAATCTTGGCGACATAATTGTGAAAGTAGGGTGCAATAGATGTTTCCTAAGGGTTCGTTTCCAAGCTCGGTGTGGGTCCTCTGACTACATCACTTTGGAATGTGGTCTCTTTCACATTATTCTGTATTTACATTCATCTTCGAAGAGACATATGTAGTTTTATGAATTCTTTGACACGATCAAGATTAACTTAAATCTTGAGCCGCAACATATAGTTCCATAAATTATAATGGCAATGATATATAAAATTGTTTTCTTACAAACAAACTAGCTTGTCAATATCACACTTTAAATAGAGTATAACTTTAATCTTGACAATATAATTACAAAAGTAGGTTGCAATAGTTGCTACCTACAAGGGTCCGTTTCCTAGCTCTGTGTGGGTCCTCTGACTACATCACTTTGGAATGTGGTCTCTTTCACATTATTCTGTATTAACTTTATCTTTGACGAGATGTAGGTAGTTTAATGTAATCAGAAAAGATTAACTTTATTCATGTGGTACAATATGGAGTTGCACACTTTAATAGCACGGTTATATTACATGTTTTCTTTTTATCCAACTAGACTGTTCACATTTACATTTTTTAACATGGTTTAACTTTAATCTTAAGCGAGATTGTCTAGTTTAAAAGTTCAATGGCAAATATATACTAAGTTGTTATCTAATAATCTAAGCACGTTTCATATTTTTCTCTTTTACATTATATCTTACAGGAAATCAGCTGGGAAAAGTTTCAACTGTATCGTCTTCACTCTAAGAAGGACTACAGGTGCAGAAGCAGGATGTTTATTTACTTATTGAAAGTAAATAAAATATAATGATGAAAAAAGACAGATGTATGAAACATAAATCAAAGAACAATATCAACAATAAAGAAACCAAAGAGATAAACACTATACAAAAAGAATCAGTCCCTTCATCTTTTGTAAGTTAAAGTAGTGTGAACAAAAATAGTGTGAAAGAGAACACATTCCAAAGTAATGTAGTCAGAGGTCCCACACAGAGCAAGGAAACGAACCCTATATTGCAAAGATTAAAGTTATTCCCTATATTTTATTGCAAAGATTAAAGTTAGTCCTTATTTAACCACATTATTTTATGATAATAAGGTAAACCCCAAAACCCTGCCAAAACATACCCTGCCACTAGCGCAATCTAGCCATATACCTAACCCTACCTCCCCAACCCCCTAACCCCAACCGCACCTAACACCCTAACCCTAACCCCCTAACCCTAACCCCTAACCTAACCCTAACCCCTAACCCTAACCCACTTAACCCTAACCATAACCCTTAACCCTACCCTAACCCTAAACACCCTAAACCCTAAACCCTAACCCTAACCCTAAACCCTAACCCAACCCAAACCTACCCCTAACCCTAACCCCCTAACCCCTAACCCCTAACCTCTAACCCTACCTCTATGTCTTAATCTCTTTTAATTTCCAATAAATTCTTAAGTATATCTTTGAATTGTCTTCATTTCTTGTTCTCTCCTATACATTCTAATATATTTCTTTGTTTTATCTTCTTTTTCTCCTCGTCTCCTATAAATTCTTATGTATTTCTTTGAATTGTCTTTTTTTTATTTTCTCACCTATAGATCTTTATATATTTCTTTGTTTTATCTTTTCCCCCTCTTCTCTCCTATAAGTTATTATTTATTTCTTTGAGTTATCTTTCTTTCCTCTTCTCTTCCAATAAATCCTAATGTATTCCATTGTTTTGTCTTTCTTTCCTTTTCTCTCCTGTAAATCATTATGTTTGTCTTTGTTTTATTTTATTTCTCTCCTCGTCTCTACAAATTCTGATATATTTCTTTGAATCGTCTTTCTTTCATCTTCTCTCATATAAATCCTTATATATTTCTTTGTTTTATCTTCTTTCTCTCCTCTTCTCCTACAAATTCTTATGTATTCCTTTATTTTATCTTTCTTTCCTCTTCTGTCCTATAAATTTGTATGTATTGTATTGTTTTGTCTTACTTTCCTTTTATCCCCTATAAATTCTTATGTATCTCTTTGAATTGTCTTTCTTTCTTCTCCTTCTCTCCTAAAAATCATTCTGTACGTCTTTGTTTTATCTTATTTCTCTCCTCGTCTTCTACAATTTCTTATGTATTCCTTAATTTTATATTTCTTTCCTCTTCTATCCTATAAATTGTTATGTATTTCTTTTCTCTTCTCTTCAGGCTACAGCCCGATAGTCTGCGGGTCCTATAGTCCGCGGGTCCTATAGTCCGCGGGTCCGATAGTCCGCATATCCTATAGTCCGCGGGTCCGATAGTCCGCGGGTCCGATAGTTCCCAGGTCCGATAGTTCCCGGGCCCGTTAGTCCGCGGGTCCGATAGTCCA
>CALNVZ010001721.1:109893-121023 GCA_940671915.1 Paracentrotus lividus
TGATGTTTGTTACTCTGAAGGTTCGTTATTCCAAAATTAGAAAAAGGTTCGTTAGTCAGAAAATAGAAAACGTTCGTTGGTCCGAAAATAGAAAAAGGTTCATTATTCCTAAAATAGAAAGGTAAAACACATATTTGTCTACAACCTATTGGTCCACTGGCCAATACGTCTACCTCCATTCAGTCTAAACCGTAATCGTCCACTAACCATTTGGTCTACACCCAATCGGTTTACCCACCACTCGTCTACATCCAATTGGTCCACTCACCAGTTGGTCTACATCCAATTGGTCCACTCACCAGTTGGTCCTCATCCAATTGGTCCACTCACCGGTTGGTCTACATCCAATTGGTCCACTCACCGGTTGGTCTACATCCAATAGGTCCACTCACCAGTTGGTCTACATCCAATTGGTCCTCTCATCCAGACATTGGTCGGGGAGGGAGGGGGGGCTCAATTTTTGAGCCCCAACCAGTATATTAGCCCTGTGAGTGCGACGGGCTTCCACAGAAGCCCAGCGAGTTCTTAACTCAGCTACGACGGGCTTTTACAGAAGCCGAGATTTGTGGAGTATACTTTGACGAAGTTTTCCGGCTTTTTCGTAGTTTCTATGTACTAAAATCCTTGGCACTATTTCCTTTATGCATTTATTTCGATTATAGATTGAAAAAAAGAAGACGCTGCGTGGAAAAAAAAACAAGAAAATAGGAAATCAATTCAACTTTACCCGAAGTTTTCGTTGTAATCGGGAGAGGGGAAAATTCCCAACTCTTCTGTGACGGACTCGTACGCGCATGCGATCGATCCTGATCACGTAATTTATTCTTCCGATCGATCCGGCGTGCATGCATGCATAACAACATCACACTAAACGCTGGGTATCTACTCTCATTATCGAAAGAAGAGAGAAGAAGAAACGACGATTAGAAATAAATTGTAAAATAGATGAGACTATGACGTCAGAGAGTAAAGATATAGAAGGGGCGGGGGAAAAAGAAGAAGGTATCTACTCCAAAAATCAAAATAAATATGATGTAAAATAGATAGTGAGCATATGAATTCAGAGAAAAAAGATTTAGAGGGGGGGGGGGAGAAAAGGAAGAGAAGACGAAATAGTAATAATATGAAGTCGGAGAGAAAAGATATAATGGGGGTGGGGACAGGAAGAGAGAGAAATATCTACTATCATTATCCAAAGAAGAGAGAAGGAATAGATGACGCAATAGATATAATGTAAAATAGATAGTGGAAATATGGAGTCAGAGAGAAAAAAAGTAGAGGGGGAGGGAATGATAGGGAGAGGAAAAATATAAGAAAGGGAATGAAAGAAAGAAAGAATGAAAGAAGAGAAAAGGAAGAGAGCGGGGGATATCTACTCTCACTTATCCAAAGAAGAGAGAAGGATCGATAGAAGACGAAATAAATAATAATAATATGAAGTCGGAGAGAAAAGATATAATGGGGGTGGGGACAGGAAGAGAGAGAAATATCTACTATCATTATCCAAAGAAGAGAGAAGGAATAGAAGACGCAATAGATATAATGTAAAATAGATAGTGAAAATATGGAGTCAGAGAGAAAAAAAGTAGAGGGAATGATAGGGAGAGGAAAAATATAAGAAAGGGAATGAACGAGGGTGGATTTGTACATTCAGACACGAGAGCAAGAGAAAACGACAATGTCCCAGTGCTCTTTTAGAACTTTTTTCCTCCCCGCACTCCATCCTTCGCTCATCGTGATGTTATCATTTTTCTCAACTCTTCCGAAAATAACAAGAAGAAGAACAATTTAGCACACTATTCACTCTATGCTCTTTTGAAAGCGAAATACCCAATTAGTGCTTGGGCGATGCACTCCCCGAACAAAAGAATGTCATGGCGACCGCTCAAAAGATTTATATCTGAAAGAGCAGGATTCAGGATGTCGTTAACCTCTTGAATACAAGACGGATTAGTGTTGATCAGAAGGTTGACATACTGGATGCTTTTAATTTTTAGCAATACCAAAAGCTCTATGAATACGTTTAGCAATAGTTTTGATGGCACTTGCTTTTCATTTGATTTCAACTTGATCGCGTATCTCATAAAATATATGTCGCTCATTTATTGATATCACAGGCGCTTTATAAAACCGCAGAAATATGAATGTATATAAAACGCATTTTCAGTGCTTTATATATAAATAGTATAAAAATGGGAGGTGAAAATATTGAGATATATGAGAACAAGGGAAAGACAGAGAGAGAGAATGAGCCCAGAGGTAAAAAGAGGGAAGAGACAAAATGCTATTTCAATATAAATGCATACATAATGCCGAACCATATGGGCGCTTTTGATACTGCATGCATATTTACTTCTGATGCATATTTACTTACTTCTTCCATGACATGTCTTTATTTCATTTGTTATCTCACTAGTCTCCCATCCCGAATAGTGAGTTATGTCGTTTTATAGAAGGATTTGATTATAACTAATGTTTTGAAGAGCTTGTCATCTTATTCCGTTTTTCTCTATTTCTCTCCCGGGTGAGATTTTGCCTTGATAAATTGGCGGAATCATATCACTTTTCATGAGGTAATATGTTTATCCTGGTTAGCATCAACACCATAATATTTGGAAAAGATTTATCAATTACAGGGGCCGCGGCGCGTTTTTTATAGTGGAGGGGTTGAGCTGAAACTAGGCTAAAAATCACAAATCCATGGTCGTTTGGGCTTTTTTGTAGGCCAATACATTTGCTAAAATACCTGGATCCGCAATCCCTTGGGATGAACGATTAAAACGACAGAGACAAAATGAATACAAATCTTCTAACCTTTATTTTGGTCTTTATTGATATTATATATTTTTTTCATTATTCCGTCTTTGGTTGTGAAAAATAGAAGGAGAAACGATAATAAAATATAAACAAAAACAAAATAAACAAATACAGAACAAAAAAACGAAGGAGCAAAAAAATCATTGGGATTATATTGCGGATACTATAATTTAATTTGAGAAAATAACTTACTTTCTCTCATTATGGAGAGTAATTGCTAACCAGGCTCTTTTGAAGGGAAAATGGGAGGAAAAAATGTAAAAGAGACATTGAAGGAGAGAGTGGGAAAGGGAAGATTTTAGACTCGCTATTCCAATCACTCTTACTCGTAACTCTTTCAAAAAGCAACAGGAAAACAAAACAAATACTGGCATACAATCTTCAGGAACAAAAATATTTTATTGATACAACAGCTGTTTGGGGGTAAAACAAATTGAAAAAGAGAAATATGAAGACAAAACACGAATGGCTATCATCAAGATTTTTAGTGAAAAGTTGAGGTCTTCGTCTTGATTTAGCCCGCGCGAAGTTTTCAGCAAAAAATCTCGGACTATCGTTGCACATTGTTATATTATTCAGTTATTACCATTATCATCATATTGGCAAAGTAAAAATTACTCTCTTTTTTTTATAAACCCCTCCAAAAAAGTTTCGCAAGTGGACTTTGGGCCATGATAACTTTTCAGGTACGCTTTAGTTATTCCTGATATATTTACCATTGGAAAGATAATTTATTCCCCTTTTTATTGATATCCTCTTTGTAATGATTTTGTCATGCTTCAATGCACAGAAAATCAAAATATGGAGAAAAGTAAAAAGTCAAATGTTGTAAAATGCACTTTTATTGATCTCATTGAAGTTCCGCAACTTGATTTTAGGTCCTGATAACTTTGGGGATATTTTCTAATTTTTATTGAATTCTATACCATTGTCAAGTTAATTTATTCCTCTCTTGATTGATACCTTATTAGTCATGGTGATTTCATGCCTGGGTCCACAAACACCCTGAATGCCACCTGAATGCATGGCAAAGCAAAGATAATTTTCAGTTTAAATTTCTGTAACACTACTTTGAACCTTGATACATTTTAATGTGGGTTTTTAATCATTATCAATTTTCATAGCATTGAAAAGTTCATTTATTCTTCTTTTTATTGATGCCCTATTTGCAATAGTAACATCATGTTTGAATGCGCATAACTCATGAATATAATGCAAAGTAAAAAAGTGAAAATTGCGAAATGCATTGTTATTGCTGGCAACAGACAGTAATACTGACAATAGGCATTCAATTTGCAACATTTAACTTCTGACTTGTCCTAACATTCAGGTGTTTTGTGCATGCAAGAACAACACTCTCATTACAATTAGGGTGTCATTAAAAAGAGAAATTACTTTGCTTGACAATGGTTTAAATTTCAATAAAAATTAGAAAATACCCCTAAAAGTTATCAGGGCCTAAATTCGAGTGGCGGAGCTTCACTTTGATAAATGCATTTTGCAACATTCGACTTTTTACATTTCTCCATATTCTGATATTCTGTGCATTGAAGCGTGACAAAATCATTACAAATAGGATATCAATAAAAAGGGGAATAAATTATCTTTCCAATGGTGTGAATATCAGGAATAACTAAAGCGTACCTGAAAAGTTATCATGGCCCAAAGTCCATTTGCGAAACTTTTTGGGAGGGGTTTATATAATCATTCTGGAAAATAATAGCATTTGATACGCTGTAATTTCCCTCCAAATTTCCTTTAGAAATGGTCTTCACAAGAGGGTAAAAAAAAGCATTCATGAGTCGGGTGATAATAGGAAACTACACAAAAGGACGCCAGCAGACGACAATGAAGTATCGATCGAACCATCCGTACGTGCTGTGTACCCTTACGCATTTTTGTACACGGTGTCTATTGATCGGGGGAAAGCGAAGCTTTAACAAAATAGTACAACTTTTCCTGTCCGAAAAAACACAATTTTTATTTCGCTTTGAGAAACAAAACCTGCATTTTTAGAAAGAAAAAAGTCCTATCTTTCCTGTTTACATTTACTGAAAATCCTGAAAACACGTCAGTTTGGCGCAATTAGCAATTAATGTGGAAAGCACCGCCAAAGTTCCTAAAACCGGCAATGTAACCAAAACGGCTCCGCCGCAGGGAGAACGATCGGGATGCGCGGACCCGCACGCAAAAGGTTAGGGACCCTTTCATTATTACGAAAAGAAAAATTTAAACAGAAAGACATCCAATCCGAACCGGCGAGAGAGAAGCTTGAGCTAAAACAAATTGCCAAGAGAAATCTCCAATATGAGCATTTCAAAACAAATTATGAGCAGAAGCGGGCGGGGCCTTAAAAATATCGAAGCCCCTCCCTCACACCGGGGGGGGGGAGGCTCAATGGTTGAGCCCCAATAAGGATAGAGGGACGCCCCTTGTATTTTTTGTTAAAGTTAATAAATAGGAAGAGATGCGAGCGTGCAGTGGTGTAAAAATTGGTCAGAGAGACCTGAAATAACGTCGAGTGTTTCAAACAAATTTATGGCGAGGGCTCATTACAGACCCTCAAGCATGGGGGGGGCTCATGTGGTGATGTTTTTATTAGTTATATAATAAAGATGTCCGAGCGCACACGGCAGCTAAAATTTGCAAATAGAGTGAAATATATAGTTTTATTAAATTTTTTTTTTTTAAGGTGGGTGAGCCCATTGATATCCACACTCCTTAAGTTTGGGGAGGGCTTATGAGTTGAGTCCCCCCCCAAAAAAAAAAAAAAAAAAAATAATAATAATAATAATAATGATAAGTATTGGTTTAATATTATCTGTGGTCAAATAGATTATATACATAATGGCGATCGCCAAATATCTTACGGCGTCAAAATATTGGGGGGGGGTGGCTCAACGATATCTGAGCCCCCCCCCCCCGGTTCGAAGCCTATGGCTTAGTACTACATCCAATTGGTTTGGACCGAACGCTAGTAGACGCAATTGGATATGACAAAGCCAGCAACAATTGATGTGACCAAACGCCTAGTAGAAAATTGGATGTGGACCAAACGCCTAGTAGATGCCATTGGTTGTGGACCAAACGCCTATGGGACCATTGGATGTGGACCAAACGCCTAGTAGACCAATTGGATGTGGACCAAACGCCTAGTAAGACAATGGATGTGGACCAAACCCCTAGTAGACCAATTGGATGTGGACAACGCCTAGTAGGCCAATGGATGTGGACCAAACGGCCTAGTTGACCAATTGGTAGTGGACAAATGCTAGTAGCGAATGGTGTGGACAAAGGCCTAGTAGACCAATTGGATGTGACCAACGCCTAGTAGACCAATTGGATGTGGACCAACGCTAGTTGACCAATGGATGTGGACCAAATGCCTAGTAGACCAATTGGTTGGACCAAAGGCCTATAGACTATTGTCAATGGACGAAATGGTTATGGACAAAAGGTCATTGGACCAAATGGCTGTAGACACATGGAAGTAGACCAACTAGTAGTAGACAATAGGTTGGTAGACCAATAGGTTACAAACCAATAGAAAAGGTTTGTTAATCCGAAGGTTCATTATTCCCAAATACAATAAAGTTCGTTTATCTTATCATATGAAAGCGAGGCAAGTTATGCACTCGGCTCCCAAAAAAGAGAAAATTGTTAACTTATATTATCACTTAGATGTATTCTATATTTGCTTTTCAATTTTATAATAATTCTAATATACGTGTGAAAAAAAAACATATATTTGGTTATAACAAAAATTCGAATAACGAACCTTTTCTATTTTTGGACTAACGAACCTTTTCTATTTTTGGACTACTTTGTTTCCTGTTCTATCCTTATAAATTGTTATGTATCTCATTGTTTTGTCTGTCTTTCTCTTCTCTTCCAATAAATCATTATGTATTTCATTGTTTTGTCTTTCTATCATCTTTTCTTTCAATAAATGTTATGTATTTCATTGTTTTGTCTTCTTTCCTTTTATCTCCTATAAAATTCTTATGTATTTTCTTAGTTTTGTCTTTCTTCCTCTTCTTCCTATTAATTGTGATGTATTTCTTTGTTTTGTCTTTCTTTCCTCTTCTCTCCTATAGTTCTTATAAATTTCATTGTTGTCTTTCTTTCCTTTTCTCTACTTATAAATTCTTATGTATTCTTTGAATTGTCATCTTTTCTCTCCTATAAATTCTTATGTATATTCCTTTTTTTTGTCTTTCTTTCTTCTTCTCTCCTATAAATTCTTGTGTATTCTATATTTTTTTTCCACTTCTCTTCCAATTAATCCTATGTCTTTAATTGTTTTGGTATTTCTTCTTCTTATGTATTCTTCTTTTTTTTTCTTTCTTTATGCTTGTTCATTTCTTCTCTCCAATCTTTTATTATTTATTTCTTTGTTTTATTTCTTCTTTCATGTATTTTCTACCATTTCTCAAGTATTTCCTTGTTATAGTCCTTCTCTTCCTATAAATCCTTAGTTCGTTCATTGTTTGGGTATTTTCTGTCCACTGATTTTTGTTGTTGTATGTTGTTGTTTTTTAATTGTTTGTGCTTCTTCCTTCTTTTAGAAGTTGAAGGTTTCACGGTACACCAAGTATCTTTCTTGAGGGTATGAGTGGTCCTGAAAGGACTTACCATCTCGACCGTTTCGGTGAGCATGTTCTCACCGTCTTCAGGAGAATGAGTCAAATTGATATCAGATGGCTATATATACCCTTCTGATGGATCCAAAGTGCAGGAAGTTGCACCGGAAACTCAGAGTGGAAGCCTCTGATTGGCTGGTTGCCCAGAGGAAGTACGGGTTGACTGCACACAACACCTATGGTGTGTGTGTGTGGAAGAAATATTGGGGAACCGGCCGTCCTTTGCCACGCGGCTTAAGGAGCACAAAACCCATGGACGGCGGAGACGAACGGGAGAAGTCTGCGATCATCCACCATGACCACACTTGTGAGCATAGGGTTCTATGGGATGAGAGCAAACTAATCACCAGGTCCCTCACTGTACCAGCGACGTGTGAGGGAAGCCTTGGAGATTCAGTCAGACAACACTGTTCTCCAGATAGCGGTCTCCATGTTAGCAATATCTGGTTGACCCTCCTTGACAAACAAACCAATTATCTGTCTGGCCACAACAAAAGATACTAAAACTAGCTGTTTCCAGTTAGATGGTATCGTTGTGTAGCAACCGTGACGCCCACACAATGGAGGCTCCGTTGTTCTAATTTGAGCCTTTCCTTTTGCTGTCAGTCAACCGTACTTCCTCCACCACACACACCATAGTGTGTTGTGTGCAGTCAACCGTACTTCCTCTGGGCAACCAAGCCAATCAGAGGCTTCCACTCTTGAGTTTCGGTGCAACTTCCTGCACTTTGGATCCTCCAAGAAGGGTATATATACGCCTCTGATATCAATTTGACTCATTCTCCTGAAGACGGTGAGAACATGCTCACCGAAAACGTGGAGATTGGGTAGGTCCTTTTCAGGACCACTCATACCCTCAAGAAAGATTACTTGGTGTACGTGAACTTCAACTTCCAATCGTTCTAACCACCAGTGAAACCTTCAAAGATTTCTTCTTCCTTCTTCTCTTCAGTCATTCATTATGATATTTCATAGAGGAGTGTATTATATTGAATAATTGTAAAGTTGAATTAGAAATGACACTTTTTTTAGTTTCATATGAAGTGGAGAATTAATGGATGTTTATAAAAAAAAACCAGCTGCCTGAACGTCTGGCCAGCCCAATACAACACCATTTACACCCTCTGTGGATTTGAGCCTGTCATATCTGTCACCAATATCACATCAATTATATTTGTTATGTACATGTTTTTATTAACTTGAATTTGGATGAGAATATTACTCTTGGAATAAAGTCACTCTACAATAAAAATATGTTCTTTATTTATTCAGTTTTTCCTCTTCTCTCCTATAAATTCTTGTGTATATGATTGTTTTGGTGAGTATCTTTCTTTCTCTTATCCCTGTTAAATCTTATGTATTCACTGTTTTTGTTCTAACTTCGTTCTTCTCTTCCTAAATCTTTATATCATTCTTTGATTTTGTGTTTTCTTCCTTCTTTTCTTCAATCATTTCTTATTTCTTTCTTTATCCTTCTTGGCTACTATTTCTTTGTATTTCCTTTTATCACTCTTCTTTGTATAAATTCTAGTGCATTTCTTTGTTTTATCCTTTTTCCTTTCCTATTCCTATAAATTCTTATGTATTTCATTGTATTGTTTTTCTTATCTCTTCTTCTCCAGTACATTGTTATGTATTTTTTTTCTTTCTTCTTCTCTTCAATCATATATTTATATATATCTTTGTTTCAATATTCTTTCCCCTACTCTTCCTATTATTTCTTATGTATTTCTTTGTTTCCTTTCCTTTTCTCTCCTTTAATTTCTTATGCATTTTATAGTTTTATTAGCTAACATAAATTAATTATTTCCTCTTTTTATCCCCCTTTTTTCTTCTATCCTAATTTTATCATTGTTTATGTCTTATTTTGTTTTCACTGTACTTTTCTTTTCTCTATTATCATTCTTAAAGTATCACTTTTTCTTTAATAATTACACATTCCTCTTTCTTCATTATTATGTCTTACATTGCTTATTTGTTCGTCATACACTAGTATTTGAAAACGCAGTGGGTATGGTTTTGACAAGGGTGACCCTTTAAGGTCGCGATAAAGGTCACCATAGGAATTTCTAACACTAACAGATAAAACCAGTACTATAACGTGTATAAACAAGTGAGGAGACAACTCCCTGAGGAAACACAACTGTAGACCAATGTATAAGGATACTAGCCAATCAGCTTACACGATTGTATATTCGAAACTCAGTTGGCATCAGTTTGTATGCATCCTGCAATGAAAGAGGACGATATACGTGGAACTCCTAAATTAATATCGAATAATCTGTCATTCTCTCAACCATTCAAGCGAAATATCGAAGATTTAGATCTTAATTTTTTTTTTTTTTTAATTCTTTTGCCTGTCATGGAGGAGTGCTGGAAAAGGTGAGTTTTTTTCGTTACTAATTCTAAACGCAAGTTAATTTGCTAGTTATTATTTGATTCATGTGGATGGGAAACGGTGTTGTAGAATGCTTTTCACCAATTACCTTTTCTGCCATTAATGTGAGGAGATACAATGGTATTCATTATTTATTTGAAATCATACTTAGCTGTTCTCCATTAGCTCGGGCAAAAAATAGCGCTCCTTTTGTGACATTAAATTTGATCTTGTGCTAGAATGCAAATTTAAATATTTGATGAGCTAGTGTATATTAAAATGTTTCCTTATAATTCATACTAGAGTATAATTTTAAGCTTGTAAATATAATTGAAGAGTGTAGTGGAAGAAGTACTTAAGTCACATAATACTAGTTCTGAGATATAAGCGTTTGAATATTTCAAATTACTCCTCATATCACATTTTTTTAAATTTCAAATTCAAACTTGGTGGAGTTGATTTTTATCACAAAAAAATAATATATGCCGAATTTGAGTAATTTCGTGCGCATCGATTTCCGATAATCAATAAACCATATCGTGGACTTAAGTACTTTTTCCACTACAATCGTGGACTTAAGTACTTCTTCCACTACAATCGTGGACCTAGGTACTTCTTCCACTACAAAACCTCATTATGGGGGTTCTTGTTTGAGGCAATTCGTATTAACTTCTTTAAAAATTTAGGCTTTATCATATTTCGATATGATGTCTTCGTAATATTTATATTTTAAGAATCCTACTGTGGGGGTGGGGGTGTCATTATGCTATTTTTTTATCAGTTTTGGGGCTATTTTTTCTCAAAATTCTGGTGTTTCAAAGGGTGAAGCCTGCTTCCCCAGATTTCACCTGTCTGAATTAAGAGGATAAAATATGATCCATTGAACGTATGACCAACATTGCATATTCCCCCATATTATTGATAGGGATTAATCATATGGGGGTGGCAATAGTAGTTTAACTGTTTTAGGGCACCTTTTTACTCTTTGGGGATTTTAAGAAGGCCAGCCCCTGTAAACTAGCTTGTGACTATTGTTTGACATAATTGACAAAATATGAAATTAAGCTGGCAGCGGCACGTAGTAATTTTTCATATATACCTGACCGGATGGTTATAATATTCATGTTGGGGCACTTTTTTAACTTTTGATGTTTTTTGGGGCAGGTCCGTTTTCCCTGGTTTCTTGCCTGTCTGACAAGATGTGATAAAACTCATCTAAATAAACTTATACATATACTGCCTAGGGAGTGTCAAAATCAGGACCTACTTTACCCATTTGGGGGCTTTAAAAAA
>CALNVZ010001721.1:132933-147122 GCA_940671915.1 Paracentrotus lividus
CTTTCAAGACACCTTTTTTTTTTTTCGTCGATTATTTCCATTTTTCAGCGCGCCGCGCCGCGCCACAACGCTACACTTTAGCATAAGCCGATGTATGAAACAAAAATCAAAGAACAATATCAACATTAGAAACCAAAGTGATAAACACAATAAAAAAAGCACAATCAGTCCCTTAATGTTTTTGTAAGTTAAAGTAATGTGAAAAAAATAGTGTGAAAGAGAACACAATCATTCCAAAGTGATGTAGTTAGAGGTCCCACACAGAGCTAGGAAACGAACCCTTTTATAAATCAACTATTGCACCGTACATTCAAGTTTATATTGCAAAGATTAAAGTTATTCCCTATGTCATATTGCAATGATTAAAGTTAGTCCTAATTTAACTAACACATTATTTTATGATAATTAGGTAAACCCCAAAACCCTGCCAAAACATACCCTGCCAATGGCGCAATCTAGCCTTATACCTAATCCTAACCCCTAACCCTAACCCGCACCCTAACCCAACCTTAACCCCAACCCCAACCCCTAAACCCTACCCCTAACCCTAACCCCTAACCCTAACCCTAAACCCTAACCCTAACCCTAACCCAATGGCTCACCTGCGAGTTAAACGACTTCATTGTTTTAGTGTGTACCTGGCGAAATGCTTCTCATGCCTACCTGCCGAGAGCTAGCTTGGTGACCACGAGAGAATAGGAAACTTTTTACGACAATCATAAATAAAAAATCGAGGCAATATTTTTACAGATCGCCCACTGTTGGCGAATAAATTGCCCGATGAATATGGGTAACTTTGTTCGAAGCGAGCGATTTATGATTGACAAAATATGGCGCGAACATCTTGAATTGTGATTAAAACGCCACAATACTCAAGGTTAAGACTGTAAATACCTCGTCCATGGTCTACCCATGGGCCTGGTCCTAGTTTAGATGCTTGGACCACTTTTGGAATCGAAAGCGGTTGCTCTAATCTCATTCGTCGGTAAATGCCGGGGTTTTTTTTAGCGTCCACTAGAGGCGTCCACGTTGACATGAGTAGGAAGCGTTGGGGAAGCAAGTTATGTGATTTCGGCATCATTCCGCGTTGGACACAGACAAGTCTGTAAACTATTAATTCCTAGACAATTGTATGAGTCCAGAAACACTAGGTATGTTCAGGAATGGCAAAGACAGTGAGGAACTCGTATCTCTCAAGAATATGAGGACATGTTACTAGAATGAATTGGATATCGATAAATTTGTTATACATTAAATATCTCTTAACCTTATTGTGAACGGAGGGGTGGATCATTTCCTGAGTAGCTGTACGAACCTTTTGGTCCCTCTATATTGAAATGCTTGAGAAATCATTAAGGAATCTGTCAGAAGCGACTATCAGGTTCGATGTCGGTTTAAGGGGTGTGACGAAACCCTACCCCATGTCACGAACCGTTATTTTCCATACACCGGTCATTAAATCCCTTCTAGTCATTAAATCAAATATAGGTAACCAACGATATAAAAAAAAAAATTGGTTGATGGCCGGGTATTTTCTTAAAGTTGACCACAACGTTATGTCAGTTGTAAGAAGATTTATGGACGGAGGGTCAAAATGTTGACAAATTTTTGTGATGATTTAGATGATTGGTATTGGTCGAAAGGTAAATAAAGATAGATGTTGGGACATCTGCGATCAAGGTCATCACTTCATGCACTTGGTGAGCTTTCTGACTTTATGCATTCGTGATTGTATTCAATGGTGCATTGGTGATACTTCTGGCATCCTTCCTTTGTCGTAAGGCTTCGGCCGCCATGGGATGGATAATGGATTCTCATTCAGGTTAAACGTATAAGCTCATGCTCAACAAGTAAAGCATTTGACTCCAAAAAGGGTTAAATCCACTTTTGATGAAAATCTAGTTATTAATATCCGATGCGCAGGTTGAAACATGTCCCTAAACAAAACGTTATCATTACAAAATGTACCTGTTAATATCACTTTGACACCTGTAAAAAAAATTGGCAAACAAAATGTAGGCCTATATATTTTCCTTAGAAGTCACAAAAGTGGATTTAGCACCTTTCGGAATAAAACATTGCAATATTTCAAAAGGAAGGAAAATGGAAGAAAAAATACAAGCATTGTCATACATTGTCATCGGGGGATAATTGTCCGGGGGTAATTGTCCGGGGGTTATTTTCCGGGGGGTTATTGTCCAGGGGGTAATTGTCCTAGCACCCCTAACCCCTAACCCTAACCCCAACCCTTAACCCTAAACCCAACCCTATTCCCAACCCTAAACCCAAACCCTAACCCAACCCTAGTTCAACCCTAACCCTAACCCTTACCTTAAGATGCTAAAGGGTTAATATAACTAGAGGTAAATAGAAAATACTTCACAATGTTATCTTGAACAAATGGAAAACAACCACACCAAATCAAAAAATTTGTTAAAGAAAACTAAATTTTAATACATACTTCTCGTTTGTTTGATTTAAAATTGGAATTCAATCATAAACTGAAATATCTAAACCTGCTGTAAATTCATTTAATAATTTGCGATACTGCAAACACATGATGGACCGGTTAAAAAGAAAAATGGAAAGCCGATTAAAAACACGTTGATATTGTATGAGTTGGGCAAATTTGTGGGAAAAAGAGGCGATAATCCATTAATCCAATAAAAATATCCAAAAGCTGATAACAATTTCCCAAGAAATATAATCCTCTGAATCTTTCCTTGTGTTATATCAAGTATTTATTGTTGCTATGAATGAAAAGAAATACGTCTAAACGATCGAAGGGCTAAGGGATTCAAAACCGCAATATATTAAGATCAATGGAGTAGACAGAATATATTAAAAACAAATATCCCAAGTCTTGAGTTTTGGGTCAAAACAAAATTTATCGAACTAGTTAAATTAAAGAGCAATGATCTTTGTCTTGAATGCATACTTCTTCGAATTACACCTTTTACCTTTTGCTTACATACTAAGAGAAAATGATCTCTGATTGTGTTTTCATACTGAATACAACTAAATACAAAAATGTCTAAATATAAGTCAAACATCTTCGAAATTTTTCAAACAGAAACAAGGAAGCTATGTATTTTTCAATGCTTCCTTATAATGTACCGTTTGGAAAAAGTTAATTCCACGGTAATCAACATGACAGATACAAAGGACTTTCTAGTTGATTTGTATAAATATAAATAAGAATGCATAGGTCTTGAAATTAAGAGACCAACATTAGTTATAAAATAGGGAAAGGAGTGTGCAAAGATTTCTTCCAATTGCTATAGATTGGTAAGACAAAATGTGTAACTAGCGTTACCAAAATTTTACATAGTAGAAAAATACAAATTAAAAGAAAAAAATAACAGAAAAAAGAAAAGAAAAAGGGAAATACCAAAACTTGCAACTTTTCACAAATATTTTAGTCGTTTCACTATTTGTTGATATTTCATCATACCTATGTTTATAGGAAAACATAAAAAAAAAAAATCTAATTGCTTTTGATTGGAGAAAATGGACATTATACCCCCAAAAAGTACAGATTGAAAGATTAAGAAGAATATTAATCATTTCACTTATACAGAGTGAGTCAATAAAAATATCCCATTATTTTGAAGCTGTATTGTGTAAAGTATGAACATTAATTCATGGGTTCATGATATGTCTTAGTAAAATCTACCTCCTAGGTTGGTAACAACCTTCTGAAGACGGTAAGGTCATACTTGCGCCAAGTGGTTGCGTGAAGAATAATCAAATTGAGAATTTATTACTTACGTGCACGCACAAAGACACACACCCCCACAGAGACAACATACACACACACACACACCCACACCCACACTTACACCCTCAACAGACATACCCACACACGTAAACACACACCGTCACTCACAAATAGTTGTTAGGGAATTCCTACGTGCCAAACATTTAGTGGTCTTGATAACCAAACTTAAAATTTGAAATTTTATTGTCTTGCTAAACAAAACTTAAAATGGGAAATTTTATTGTGAATTTTATTGTGAATTGTTTTCTGTGTGCGTGTGTGTGTGTGGGAGGATGGGTGTGTGGGTTTTTGTGTGTGGGATAAGATGTGTTTATGTGTATACACAATTCCAATTCTTTCAACATTTGTTTGTAATCTGCACCCAGCCACTTGGCGGAGGTACGATCTTCCCGTCTTCTGAAGATTGTCTGTTATTTAGTCATATGTGCAAAGATAAAAATGAAACTGGTAGGGCAGATGCTTGGAGGAAGACTTTACCACGATATATCACAAAACCCATGATAAAATAAAATATTCATACTTTCACAAGACAACTTCAAAATGATGGGACATTCTTTTTACTCACTCTGTACTGTCGCTATTATGTCTAACATAGGTTTATCGACATCCCCATGAGATCTATTCCTTCACCAAGAACTATTGGAAGACAACATTTATTGAATTTACATAAACAACATGTTTATATGGGAAAGCTGTAGCAGCTCTGAATCCAAAAATTTGAAACATTCAGAATTTTGTTATTTTTTGGTAGATCTTCTTTCGAAATTCAATCATTTTTTCCTGCTATTTTTAAAATCATTTAATTTGTAGGATGAACTTTGCTTTCACAAACTTCATTGATGGGAGCTGATTTGGGTTCATTTTCATTTTCATTTTTTTTTTAATTATCTAACCCTAGCATCTGATTTGTGAATTTCAAATTGAGTTGGGGGAAAAAAAATGTTTCTAATCTGTAACAAGAGAGTGAGGTTCTTAAAACAGTTATTAAGTTGACAAAATACTTCTTAATGGGTATTGTCATTATCTCACAGGTCTTGGAATAGGATTTCTTTTAATCTTGTAATGTTGTTGTCTAAAAAGATTCGGGCCAAAGCGGGAGAAGTAGGCCACGTCTATCCTGATACTATGATAATCGTGAAGACTAATACCCTTTTCTCACGTACCAAAATTTCTTTAGCCCCGTACTATAGGTAGTACTAACTTAAAATTTAGCCCCACCTATAATACGGGGTAAAACTTATTCCACTTTCTGTTCCGACGGCGTTTTGGCAAAGTAGGCTAACCCACCTATAGTACGGGATTCTCTGGCCCTGCAAAATAGCAGGGTTAGCCGGGCAATTTCGGTGTTTAGAGTGAAAATCCGGGATTACAAACTCTCGTCGGAACAGAAACCCGGCTAAGCCAACAGCTGTGCACATGCCATACGAGCGAGCGCCAAGCTAATGCAATTATTCACATCACGGAGGCTCCCAGCGATGCGCTCGTGAATATTCATAAGCTAACGATAGTACGGGGTTACCGATTTCTGTGTGAGAACAGCGTGCATTTTCTTAGCCTGGGTTAGGCAGATATTTTGGCTCATTGGAAAAGAAAAATAAATAGTTCGGGGTAAAGGAAAGTATGGGGTTAACGATAGTACGGGGTTAAGAAAAGGCCCGTGAGAAAAGGGTATTAATAGTCTAAAACATTTATCCTCTATTGGCTATCAGAATAATTACAATATTCACGATTTAAATCATTATAAATCCCACTCAGATCCATGCTACTTTGCTGATTATCTTCATCTTCGTGATCAGTGTCGAGTTCGATGTCATGATTGTAGATTTCATGATTGTAAAGGTCATCGTATATATTTTCAACCACGTGACCCATCGTATCCATATCGTCTCCTGACTCAGACAAGGAGCGCTGGTGATCCATGTCAAAATGAGAGCTTCCAGTGCGATATGTCATCTGCCAAAAATAAGCAAATCAAGTCTTTAGAAGGCAAATAAAAGGAAATCAATTCTAAACCATAACAATTACCCATCTTAATCAATTTCAAAATTACACAAGTGATCGTCCATAAATACTGTTGGTAAAGTAAGTAAGATAGTAACTGGCAGGAAATGTGATTTCAGTATTGTTTATTAATGTTGCTTAGATCCACCAATAATAACAAAAAAATAATTAACAAACTAACTACTTGACTGCAGCATGGTACTAATTGCACAGTACGGATATGACCAGCGTGGCACTGGCGCTTCGAAACAGAAAAAGCTCAGACAATAGTACGAGCACGTGATATTACGTGGTCCACAGTAATGTGGTTAAGAACGCTTGTCCTCCAAGAACCATAATGACATTACCTCAATGTATAGATTCTTTTTTTTAAATTGTATATTACCTGTAACTGGTCAGGTTTCTCAGTACGAGAGAAATAGCCAGTATTGGTGTGATTCTTCATCAAACGCCTAATATTCTGCGAATACTTTCTCCTTTTTGCACGAAGAATAATCATGTACACTATTACTGAAACAATGAGTGTCAGGAAGGCTGCAGCAGCAATCATGCCAACTATCAAACTCACATTCGAAGAACTCCCTGTTACAGAATTAAATGAAATAAAGGGATAACAGTATATTTTCGTATTTAAAAAATAATATTGATATCCGTTGCGACGTCTGATACATCAGCGGAAGGTGATGGGATATCCCTGGCAATTCAGGGTTAGGGAAAATAGGTGTCTGTGCACCGTTGTTAGCTGGAGGATCCTTTCTTGGTCTTCCTGGTATTCCGGGCAATTTTACTCACGTTTTTTTGTATATTAAATCAACTTTTAATATCCAGGGTAGATATACATTATAGACAATCTAATAGTCCAAGTAGAATAACACATAATGTTCTCAGGATATTTTTTTTTCCAGCTTAGCTCGATGTTGCAGAGAGTTACATCAAAGCACGTGTATTCGCCAACTTCCCTTTTTTCTTAATTTTTTTTTTTTTTTTTTTGTCAAAATAAAATGAGGATTCCTGGCAGAAATTCAAATTGTTTTAATTGTACAATAAACAACCACAACAAGTACATTATTGAACAATTCATGACAATCGGATTAAAAATAACAAAGAGATGTGCTGTTTTATCTAAATTTTGATTTTTATTTTTTTTAAATAAAAAATGCATTCCAAATTTAAAGCTTATTTCATGAGCAAGTTGATGATATCATTTATTCACTTTTATTTCGTATTTTATTGTATGAAATAACAATTATTTGAATTTTCTGCTCCAAAAATAAAGATTAACGGGATAACTTTTTAAACATTATTTGAAACCACCATTGCTGCAACCCTAGTCAATATAAAGGGTAGTTTTTTTATACACGTGTATGAAAAAATGACATAAATAGGATTCCATATAATAAAATACAAAATAATGCAGAGGATCAACGACATTATCACCTTGCTCATTGGATCAAAATTACAATATAAAACATAGCTTTCTTATTTTTCATCCGATTTTGATGAAGATTTTTCAATGTTGTATTTATTATATGAAGAGCTTGGTCCCAAAAGGGACTAAATCCATATTTGACCAAAGTTCACTTCTTAAGCTCAACATCGCATTTCATTTTTTTTCTTTGAAAAAATATTTTGATGTTTCAAATTTCTATTTCATTCCAAAGGGGACTAAATCCAAAACAATTTCATTCCAAAAGGGACTAAAAATCCACTCTGTGGATTCTAAATATCTTAACTTTAACTACGTTCCCGTGTTATATGTAGTCTGATTTTTGCACACAGGCTGTAGATATTGATCTAAGATATTGAAAGAAAATTTGAATAAATTTGATTGATGTTTAAGAATTTTATAAATATTCTTGGATTTAGTCCCTTTTTGAATGAAATATTTGAACCGACTGAAAATCAAATTTTTGGCGAAAAAAAAAAATCGTCAAAATTTATAATTTTTACTTTTATTTTATTCATACACCTTCAGAATAACATTTAAACACATTTTAGCTGACCAAAAACTTCAATTAAGCGATAATGTGATGTTTCATTGGGAAAATAGACGATTTACGGGAGTTTCATTCCAAAAGAGACTAAATCCATAGGCCCATATTCTGATAGCGAAGTTTAGCTTAACCCAGGGTTAAGTATGGTAATAAATCCTCAAAAAGTTAAACTAGCCCAGGGAGTAGTTTAAGCCGGGTTTAATTCCTGGGCATCATCGTTACTAAAGACCATTTGCACCTTAAATACAACACAATTGAAGTTAACTTTTGTGATAAGGGGCCGGGGGATTATATATAAAAACAAGAAATAATCCAAATTGATTTCTCTCTCATGTTAAAAATACATCCAATCTTCAATACTAAATGTATGCATTACCTGATAAAAATAAAATAAAAAATCAATAAATCAACCAATCCTGCCTCACCCTAGACCAGCGCGGTGCGCACGATTATCAAGGCGCGTATTGCATTGTTGCATGAGCTGCGTTGCACTGCATCGCGATCCTGACCTGGGAGCTCAGCTGGAGATGAGCTCTTCTGAGCATGCGTAATCTGTTTAACCCAGGTTTAAATGTAAAACTTGGGTTTTGTTAAACTAGGCTATCAGAATACCAATATGACTTAAACTGGGGGTCTGGGTTAAGTGTGGTTTAGTTAACTTAGGGTTAACTTTAGCCCAGGGTTAACTTTTACTGCTATCAGAATTTGGGCCAATGAAATTAAAATTTCAAAAATTCATTAAAAAAATAACATTTTATAGCTAATTTTTTTTTTATTGTTATTAAAATGGTCTAAGGCAATTGTACTAGCATGTGTACCAAAATTAAGTTATTCGGTAAAGTAATAAATTAAAAATCAGTGATTTATTCCAAAACACTTTCCAAAACCAACTCAAGCAGCTACTTTTTACTCAGAGTTATTGATTCCCCCTCTTCCTAGAATTTTGTATTCGAATATGAATTGTATAGAATGTTAAGTTAATTTCTTTGTTTTTCTTTACATGTCATTTATACATGCATGTATATAGGTATAGATTAATTTCATTTACTATTATATATTACTTTGTTAAATCATTGTTGCGCCTTGAGTGGTATTGTACCAGAAAAGTGCGCTTTAGAAATATGTATTATTATTATTATTATTATTATTATTATTCAAAATCTCCAAAAGTGGATATAGTCCCTTTTGGAATGAAACTCTTCATATTTTACTGTGCATTTCAAACTAACTGAATATTAGCCTGTGACCCCTCCTTGAAAGATTTTATTGGATCCTTACCATTTATGGCCCTACAGTAGCGCCCGGGGATCGTAGTGGGGTAGAGATCAACGAATCCATCGTCACAAGTACAATTAAAACCAACTCCAGATATATCGGTACATGTAGCATCTATAGAACAGTCGTTAAGAGTAATGTTCTCACATTCGTTGATATCCAGAAGCTCTAATACAACAAAGAATAGAGAATGTTCAGTCAAATTGCATATCAATTTTACTTAACAAACAAATTCATTTTCTATTTCTGCTAATAAGGCACAAAGTCATTGCATTGATTAAATCTTAAACAAGTGTTTTCATGAGACTGAAAGGTATACCTGTATGTCATATCCCTATCATCGATGAATACAAAATATTTGTTTGAAGTGGCAGATATTGGAATACATTTAGACAAAGAAGTTCTTTTTTTTTTTTCGGACCTTGTCAAGTTTTAAGGTGTCATACTTTTAATATTTTTCATATTGTTTTCCCCTATTTGTTTGATTTATTGATACCAAATTTCTAATTGTGACACTTAAATGCGCATAGACCCTTGAATACTACAATCAAGTTTAGAGTTTAAAAAGTTGTAAAATGTCTCGGTGATATTGCTTAAATTCAACACTACAATAATTCGAGCTTGGATTGGTTTCAAGGTGCCCTCACACTACGGCGTGTTGAGCTAACGTTTGACCAGCGTTCTTGGAATTTTGTGTGTACGTTCGAAAAGGTTGCTACTCGTTAACCATACGCAATTAATCGTTGCCTGAACGCAAATGTACGCTGAGATAAATTCATAATTTATTACACGTTCACAGTTTTGAGCGTTTTCTAGCGCGTAACAACGCACTTAACACTAGGTTCTGTATGCGCTGGGCATTAGCAGTGTGAACGTTATGCGCGTTGGATGTTCGTTCCCTTGTCGTTCTCTGGTCGTCCAAACGCGTCTAATCTATCTCGGGAAGTTTTTTTTTTTTAATTATGGTTTATTACTATTCTTTTCATTTTTAAGCAATATCTTTTAATGCATCGATTTTTTCCTCCTCGATCAAAATAAAAAAATAACAATAAGGATATAAAATCTTCCTATTATGTCGGAGAAGAGATTATGGGATAATCAATCGACATGTAATTCAATATAACTGTGGTCTCATAATCTTTATTTCATTTGGGGATTAGCTATATTATATGATGTTATAAAATATTTATATATATAAATATTATATAGTCAGGTCAGATGTCTTTTTATCTGCTACTGGTAACCATGTAAAGCCAGTACTACCTGTTTCATGGTCGGGTTGTCGGCGACTAAACCGACGCACCCACCTGGGGCAACTCAGGTGTGGAGGGTGTGTGGACCCCCAGCAGGATTAAAAATAAGACCTGTCTAAGGGCGGATGAGTTGCTTGTCAACCAACGGCCATCCATAGCAGAAAGGAGTTGGAGGCCCTACTGCTTAATTTCTCCAAGTCGATCACCATGAGTCTACACAAACTACACAATTCAAGCTACAGTGTAAACAGGACTGGAAGCCAGAGAGTTGAAGGTGCTGCGCTCGGCAGGGATAGTGGTGAGGCTACCCAGGTCGTCATCCAGCAAAAACCTCACTCCGTACACCTGGAAGAACACACTAGATTTGGGACATGGAACGTAAGAACAATGAACTTGGATTGGAAGCTAGAGAATCTTGAAAGAGAAATGAGAAGGTACAACCTGGAAATCCTGGGACTTAGTGAAACACACTGGCTTGGAACAGGAGATTTCACCCATGGCAACCTTCGCATTATATATTCTGGTTCTCAGAAGAAAGAAAAAGGAGTAGCATTCGTTCTATCCGGAGATGCACAGAAATCAGTTAAGGAGGTTAATTACATTTCTGACAGACTGGTTATGGTAAAGCTGCATGCTGAACCAAGAGACATTCTTCTATACCAAGTCTACTTTCCAACCAGCCAGTACCAAGATGAAGAAGTAGAGGAAGTATATGAGATGCTTGAAGGAGATTTCATGAAAAGGACTGGTAACGACTATCTCATTGTCATGGGAGATTGGAACAGTGTAGTCGGAGAGGGGAAAGAGGGCAAAGAAACTGGCCCCTTCGGAGTGGGAACACGAAACGAAAGAGGTTCCAAACTTGTCGAGTTTTGCAGCCGGAACCACCTCATTATAACTAATACATGGTTTAAACATCACAAACGAAGACTGTACACATGGAAGCAGCCAGGAGATTTACGTAGATTTCAACTTGACTACATATTGATAAGACAAAGATACAGAGGGAGTGCTAAAAACTCAAGATCGTACCCAGGAGCAGATATTGGCTCTGATCACAACTTAGTTATTATGGATGCAACACTAAAACTAAAGAAACTGAAAGGAGCGAAAAGCAGAAGGAAATGGAATCTAGAAAAATTGAAACTTGACAACAGACCGTTTAGACGAGGTGCTAATGCTAGAATAATTGCAGCTCAATCAACAGCTCATAATGAACCTGAGGCCAAATGGAGCTTGCTGAAAGAAAGCATTAAAGCAAGTGCAGAGGAAACTATTGGATACATGAGAAACAGGGAACCAAAAAACCTTGGGTAACACAGACTATGCTTGCCAAAATGGAAGAACGAAGACGATGGAAAGGAGTAAATACAGAGGATGGAACACAGATGTACAGACAACTAAATAATGAACTTCGAAGGGAGACAGAAAAGGCCAGAGAAAAGTGGCTAGAAGAGCAGTGCGAAGAGATTGAGGCATTAGAGAAGAGAGGAAGAAGCGATATGATGTACGCCAAAGTGAAGGAACTAAATGAAACTGA
This sequence comes from Paracentrotus lividus, assembly GCA_940671915.1. Classification (NCBI taxonomy): domain Eukaryota; kingdom Metazoa; phylum Echinodermata; class Echinoidea; order Camarodonta; family Echinidae; genus Paracentrotus; species Paracentrotus lividus. The sequence goes on from CALNVZ010001721.1 coordinate 144,778, forward strand.
CCGCAAAAAGTCGTTAAGCATAGGAATTGACTCAAAATCAGGGGAAAGGCTAACTGATGTCTTTGATATTCAAAAGAGATGGGTAGAACACATTGAAGAATTATATGATAAGGAATCAAAACCAGATGATATTGAAATGGAAAGGGAAGAGCATGTCAACCAAGATGATATGGGCCCATCTTTTCTTCGCTCTGAAGTTCATAAGGCTCTGGAAGAAACAAAGGACAAGAAAGCCCCTGGAGTAGATGAACTGCCGATCGAGCTCTTAAAGAATGTGAGTGATGAGACGCAGACAGAATTTGAAAAGTTGTGCTCAGACATCTATGAAACTGGAATTTGGCCTGAAGACTTCCTGAGGACTGTGATGATACCAATACCAAAGAAAACCAATGCCACCAAATGTTCAGACTTTCGTACGATAAGCCTGATATGTCATGCAACAAAGGTAATTCTCAGGATTATCACGAAGAGAATTGTCAAGAAAGCTGAAACTTTTCTTGGATATGATCAGTTTGGTTTTCGTGCTGGACTTGGTACTCGGGAGGCCATCGCAACAATGAGAACCCTGTGTGAACGAAGTCTAGAGGTTCAGAAAGAAGTAGATATATGCTTTGTCGACTACGAGAAAGCTTTTGACCGGATTAATTGGATTAAACTCCTAGACGTTCTGAAATCCATTGGAATTGACTGGAAGGATAGGCGCTTAATCAAAAACCTGTACATGAATCAGAGAGCGTGCATAAGAACATCAGAAGGGGACTCTGAACCTGGAGACATTGGAAGAGGAGTTAGACAAGGCTGTCCACTTTCCCCAGTACTGTTCAATGTTTTCGCAGAGGCCATGATAAATGAAGCTTTCATAGACATGGAAGATGGAATCTCTGTTGGAGGTAGAACAGTGAACTCGGTTCGTTTTGCAGATGACAAGGCAATTGTTAGTGATAATGAAGAAGGACTCCAGAGGCTCATGAACTCCCTAGTGATAGCAGGGGAAGGATTTGGAATGAGGATCAACATCACTAAAACCAAAGTAATGAGAGTTGCACGATTAGAGGGCACAGATATGACCATGAACATCACAATTAACGGCAGAAAAATCGAACAGGTCAAACAGTTCACCTATCTTGGTAGTGTCATTTTAAATGATGCATATAGCACCAAAGAAATCAAAACCCGAATCGCACTAGCCAAGAATGCTTTCTCAAAACACAGCAGAACACTTACAGCTAAAAAGTTAAAGCAAAGCTTAAGAAAGAGACTTGTGAAATGTTTGGTTTGGAGTGTTGCATTGTATGGATCTGAGACCTGGACAATTAAGAAAGCAGAAGAAAGGAGGATTGATAGTCTTGAAATGTGGTTAAGGAGAAGAATGGAAGGAATAAGTTGGAAAGATCGAGTCACAAATGACGAAGTACTGAACCGAGTAAATGAAGAAAGAACCCTACGGGAGACAATCAGGAGACGCAAAAAGAACTGGTTGGGACACATCCTAAGGGGGAATAGCATGCTTAGAGATGTGCTGGAAGGAAAGATGAAAGGAAAAGGGGGTAGAGGTAGACCAAGATTTGGGATAGTGTCTGAAGTGAAGGGCGAAGAATCATATCACACAATGAAGAGGAAGTCCCAAGACAGAGTAGAGTGGAGAAGGAACTGAAGAAGGCTCTGGTGTGTGGACCTGCCCTTGGGCAGAACACCTAAGAGAGATGATATTATATTATCAATAATACTTTAATGCTGCGAGCGCCTTTCAGAGTGGCCTCACTAAGCCAGGTAATAGTTAGTTAACATTAAAAGCCGTTATAAACACCGAGTAGGATACATGTATAAAGTGATACATAAATGTAACTATTATTAGTAATACTCTATCATGCCATGAAGTATGTTTAGAAAGATTTTCGTCAAGTGGTATTTATGTAATTTAAGAAACAAACCTTCATATTTTGGTTAAGAAAAAAAATTATTATGATGTATCTAGGAATAGGTATGTGACCAAAAGCCTTGGACCACGGGAAAGAATAAGGGAAACGGAAGAGAAACACAGATAGGGAGAATTGGGTAGACAAAAAGGAAAGAGAGGTAAAAAGAGAATGAAAAAACAGCAACAAGAAACAGACAGAAGAGAGAGAGAGAGAGAAAGGGGAAGAGAGGAGAAAGAGATAACGAATGAATATAATAAAATGGGAGAGAGACTGGAAGATGAAAATAGGAAAAAGAAACTAAAATAACATTATTGAGAAATTGAGATCTGACACTCAAAAAAAGTTTTATAATAGACACAAAATCGTTTGGAAACATAACACTGTGCAATACATTTCCCCCCCCCCCTTTTTTTTTTGGGGGGGGGG
>CALNVZ010001721.1:147597-173580 GCA_940671915.1 Paracentrotus lividus
ATGGAGGTTGTGGGAAGTTGTTTATCTCTAATTTTATGGCACAAAATTGTTATTCATTGATAGTATTCATTGTATTGGCAGGTTAAAAGTGTTGAACAGTCAATGCATTCTGATCACAACTGCATAAACAGTTTGTTTTTCCTGTTTTGTTCTGTTTTCCTATATCATCCTGAGGTGTTGTACCCCCTCATAATTGATTTTTTGTTTTTTTTTTTTTTTTTTTTTTTTGAGACACTTAATTTATTTCAAATAAATTGTATGGGTGAAAAATCAGCTTGCGCTTTTTTTAAAATCAGATGAAACAAATTCATGGACGGCTTGTTCATATTAGAATAAAATAACTTTTTTTTTAATTTCTTCAAACCTAATCAAGACGATCAAGGGTTCATTCTCTTTTACACTACATCTACACTTTACAAATTGAGTGTTTAAGATGGTATTGTTTTCTTGAGATAGAAACATTACATTTTTAACTACACTGTTGGTAAAAAGGTCGGATTTTTTATATTGATCAGCCACATAAATAATTTTGATGTTTATTTTTATTAATTTTTTTTATATGGGATTTTTCCTAAACCTCATGACCGGGTATTGAATATTAAAAAGTACTTATCACCACAGATACCATTGCTGGCAACTTTTTTTGGCTTACAAATGCCCTCGGTGCTATCCCATGAATCGCTTTTGAGGTGTAGGGGTTGCTATTGGTCTAAATCTAGGTTTAAAACAATGGTTTCTTGTCTAAGTGAGGGGTTGAATTAAAAAGTGTGACTGGTAAAGAATAATAAATAATCAATTCAAACCCGTTATGATAAAAATAATGAGAGAAAAACCTTTAAAAATCAATTGTTATTATTTCCTCAATTTTTTGTTTTCGTCTAAGACCACGTTTCATATTCATGTACTTTGATCTATTCTGTAGTTTAGTATCTCATGTATCTCATTTTTATCATTCACACGGGGGCCACTGCACATAGCGTAGCTTCTAAAGGGGTCTAACCAAATCATATAACGCTGTAATCTAACTGATGTGTTATTGTACTCACTATATATTTATATTTGTATATTAATGTGATTATATTGTGTGATTTTGGTTTTGATAAATAACTTGAAAACTTGAAACTTGAAACTTTACAGTCAATCATTTTTTTTAAATCATAGAAGGGGCGGGGGTCTCCTGCGCCCCGTCTGGATGCGCACTGCCAGGTTCTCGGAGAGTTGAGAGGGGACAACAAATCAAGAAATTTAAGCTGGAGCAAAATGATGTGGCTAGAGCAAAAATATAAAAATAACAAATAACATAGTAATAATAATGATAATAATTAATAAATAAAAATAATAAATGATAAAATAATAATAGATCCAAGCTTAATGAACAACAGTGCAAATTTTGCTGGTGTTCTTTTGAACTTCGTATTTTAAAGTATAAATTGCTCAAAATGATAAAAGAAAATGGAGCGTTCTTGAGCGTATTTTGGACATAGTCAAATTTCGAGTGAAAATCGTGAACGCTAGACACACGTTACCTCAACACGCTCCAGTGTGAGGGCACCATTAGGATAGGTTTTCATTATTCTTGCTCTTTATACTGTTGAAAAGGTCTTTTGCAAAATGTTTCCTTTGCTAATACATGTATATATATATATATAAAGATATATATTGTATATTTATATATAATATAATATCAAAATATAATTATATATATATATATATACAGTGGTGGCCAAAATTATTAGAACACCTGAACCTACAGAAAGTCTATGCGATTATCAATGCCCTAGTTCATTTGTCGAAATCAGATCAAAGATATCTTTTGGGTGTCATGAGCTTTCATGACTTTTTAGCATAGGGTTTGACGTATATGTTGGTACCAAATTTATATAGTTTTGACTATCTGGTAATGCGCAGCATTAATAGTTGCGCTATGCGCTTTTGGTTTCCCCATATAGACTTGTGTATTAAACATGTAGTCCAAATGCAAAAAAGTTAAATGCCCATTACATATGCCGATTGCTCAAAAAGTATTTGAGGTAGAAGTATGCAACTTAGCAGGCTTATTCATTCTAATATACCTCAAATACATTCTAAGTTTCAGCAAATTTGGTCTAATGGGGAGGGTGGATTCGCCCCCACTCTCGGTGGTTAGATGACAAAAATAACCATGCCCATTGAAGGTTAAGACTATTTTTTTAATTTAATGAAGACACTCCTTGTAAATGTATATTTTTTAAAAAGAAATTTCATGAGCAATTCAAATATGTTGAAATATTAAGGGTCATTAGAACAATGGACTTAAATAGGGGCACTTAATTAAAAATTTGGGGCCCTTCAAAAATAATTAAAAATCCCCACATAAGATGTTACTACTTCACCCTGTGTTGTTATGAATGCCATTTTTGACATCCTCAGGAAATTTCCTATCAGAATATATATACTTTTGTAGAGAGAGGCTTAATATGTTTAACGTTATGACACTTTGATCCTGAAAGGGGCAAGATTTTTAAATTTTTCGATTGGTGGTGTAACATAAAAGAGGACGACTTGGGGGCGCGTTCCCAACGCATGGCTTTGTTATTTCGTTTTTAAAGCATGATGATGATATTCGGAGACATTCCAACCATTTTATAGGTATTTAAATGGTTAACTGAATGAAAATTATTAAAATCATTTAAATATGCTTGGTGTTCTAATAATTTTGGCCACCACTGTATATGTATACATATATAATATGTATATATACAGTGGTGGCCAAAATTATTAGAACACCAAGCATATTTAAATGATTTTAAGAACTCGCCCCCAAGTAGCCCTTTCTTATGTTACACCACCAATTGAAAAATTTAAAAATCTTGCCCCTTTCAGAATCAAAGTGTCATAACGTTAAATATTTAAAGCCTCTCCCTACAAACGTATATATATTCTGAAATGAAATTTCCTAAAGATGTCAGAAATGGCATTCATATTACTACACCGGGTGAAGTAGTTTCATCTTATGTGGGGATTTTTAAATAATTTTTGAAGGGCCCCAATTTTTTTATTCAGTGCCCCCTATTTAAGTCCATTGTTCCAATGACCCTTAATATTTCAATATACGAAGAGCTTGGTTCCAAAAGGGACTAAATCCATATCTGACCAAAGTTCACTTTAAAGCTAAATATATGCACCTAGCACATGGGATTTAAATGCCCAACATTGCATTCCAAAATTTTTTTTGGACAAAAATATTTTGAGGTTTCAAATTTCTGTTTCATTCCAAAAGGGACTAAATCCAAAACAGTTTCATTCCAAAAGGGACTAAATTCAGTCTGTGGATTCTAAATATCAAACTTTAACTATGTTCCCGTCGCATATATATTCTGATTTTTGCACACAGGCTGTAGATATTGATATAAGATCTTGAAAGAAAATTTGAATAAATTTCATTAATACTTAAGAATTTTATGAATATTCTTGGATTTAGTCCCTTTTGGAATGAAATATGTGAACCGACTGAAAATCAAATTTTTGGCGAAAAAAAAAATTCTTCGAAATTTATAATTTTTACTTTTATTTTATTCATACACCTTCAGAATAACATTTAAACACATTTTAGCTGACCAAAAACTTCAATTAAGCGATAATGTGATGTTTCATTGGGAAAATAGACGATTTACGGGAGTTTCATTTCAAAAGGGACTAAATCCATATAAATTGAAATTTCAAAAATTCATAAAAAATAAAATTTTATAGCTAGATTTTTTTAATTGTTATTAAAATGGTCTAAGACAATTATACTAGCATGTGTACCAAAATTAAGTCATATGGTTCACGGTAAAGTGATAAATCAAAAATCAGTGATTTACTCGAAATCTCCAAAAGTGGATTTAGTCCCTTTTGGAAGTAAACTCTTCATATTTGAATTGCTCATGAAATTTCCTTTTAAAAAATATACATTTACAAGGAGTGTCTTCATTGAATTTAAAAAATAGTCTTAACCTTCAATGGGCATGGTTATTTTGGTCATCTCACCACCAAGCATGGGGCGAATCCACCCTCCCCATTCGACGAAATTTGCTGAAACTTAGAATGTATTTGAGGTATATTAGAATAAATAAGCCTGCTAAGTTTCATACTTCTACCTTAAATACTTTTTGAGCAGTCGGCATATGTAATTGGCATTTTACTTTTTTGAATTTGGACTACATGTTTAATACACAAGTCTATGGGGAAACCAAAGGCGCATAGCGCAACTATTTTTACTGCTGCGCATTACCAGATTGTCGAAACTATATATATTTGGTATCAACATATACCTAAGACCTTATGCTAAAAAGTCATGAAAGCTCATGGCACACAAAAGATATCTTTAATCTAATTTCGGCAAATGAACTAGGGCATTGATAATCCCATAGACTTTGTGTAGGTTCAGGTGTTCTAATAATTTTGGCCACCACTGTATTTATATATATATATATTTATATATATACAGCGCGTCCCCCCAAAAATGTCCCTCTGATTGGGCGCTAAATAACTCCAATAACAAAGAATTATTGCCAATTCCATATGCATATTTTAAAAGCCCACATAATAATGCAGTTCTTGTGAAAAATTTCAAACGTTTCGCTTCATTGGTTTTGAATGCACAGGCTCTTTTGTAAGAGTAGTCATTTTTGGCCCATTCCAAGTTTGATGAAAAGGAAAACATTACAAAAAGACTTTGAAAAAATCCTTGTTTATTTGTAATAATAAAGTGGAAAAATGTGCCTGGCATTTTTTCACAATCTTTTATTTGAATTTTGAGGTGACTCCCTGGAGACCCAGAAGACATCGCGGCGACATCTTCAAGACTACAGACTAGTCGAGAGCGATTTTGTGTATCACTAATAGACAAAAGAATATCGGCGATGTCTGGTTGACTGCAGCTACGACTGGAAAAACTATTTTTTAAAACTTTTATTTCAATTTCTACACACTTCTCCGGAGACTCAGGAGACATCTCCACGACTCTCGAGACTCAAATCGCGAACCAGTCTAGACTAATGGCCAATAAGATGGCATTGCTCCTTGCAAACAAAAGGATTATGAACATCGGAGTTGTTAAACTGAAATAAAATGTGTGGTCATTGTGTGGTCATTGAAGAACGATCTAAAGTTGAACTCCTCCAAGACTGAAGTAATCCACATCTCGTCTAAATTCCGAGATGCACAAAGTCTTCCGGATCTGCAGCTCGGTGATGACAATTGTAGCAGTGGTGGGCCTGCTGTGCGCAACCTCGGTGCAGTTCTGGATAGGAATCTCACCATGAAGGACCACATTCTCAGTAAATGTCGAGCAGCATCATTTGGTGTTGCTAAGATAGGCAAAATCAGAAAGTATCTCACCAACAGTGCAACGGAACAGCTTGTCCACGCTTTTGTTTCCTCTCACATCGATTACTGCAACAGTTTGCTCATTGGTTTACCGGACTCATACATTCTTCCCCTTCAACGTGTTCAGAACACTGCTGCTAGGTTAATATCCCGAACTAGAAAACACGATCACAATACCCCTGTTATCCGATCTCTACACTGGCTCCCAGTTTCTCAGCGAATTATCTTCAAAATCCTCCTTCCCACATATAAAGCCAAACATGGACTTGCTCCATCGTACGTTGTTGATCTGTTGATTCCCAAGACTCCTGCAGCATCTATGCGACTCCGATCTTCGAATACTGCCCATTTACAGTTTTCACCTGGGCCAAGAACTCGTACGAGATATGGAGATCGTGCCTTCAGCGTAGCCGCCCCAAGACTTTGGAACAGACTTCCTGTTGAAGTACGGGCTGCCCCTTCTTGCGAGGCCTTCAAATCTACACTGAAGCATTTCTTGTTTAATAACCCTATGTAATTGTTGTATTGTAATTATTTGTTTGTTCACTCGTTATGCTATATTTTCTTTTGTCATCCGCTAGTGAAGCAATTATATAATGTACGTACTTTATGATTATTTTACGTATATCTTATTGTAAAGCGCTTAGGAACTGTTGTATTAAGCGCTATATAAATGTAATTTATTATTATTATTATTATTATAAAAGTGAAGCACAGAATAATGAATGGCATTTTTGTAATGTATTCCTTTTCATCAAACTTGGAATGGGCCAAAAATGGACATCTTACAAAAAGCTGTGTATTCAAAAACAAGAGCAGAACCGTTTGAATATTTTCAAAAATACACAGTATTTGTGGGTTTTCAAATATTGCATATGGAATGCAATATTCTTTGTTATTGAAGTTATTTAGACGCCAATCAGAGGGACATTTATTTTGGGACGCGCTTGTATATAATATAAATATCTATATATATAATTATATAATTATATGTCTGGGTTTAATGGTACAAGTGGAACATTTTTTTATAATATGAGATTAATACAGCCTGCTATTGTTTGGTATTCTTATAAAGCAGGATGATAGATTTCCATGCACTTTTTTTTTTTTTCTTTAATAGTATTTGGTTATGTTTGTAATATTTGAAATATGATCTAGTTTTCTAAATAGAAAAATTATTTTCGCAGCGGTCATTCCTTTGTAGTATGGGTTTCGACATAATGGCATGAAGTTAATTTCGATTTGTTCATCGTCGACACAATTCAGCATAACTTTAGTTTTAGAAAGCAAATTTACAGAAAAAGCGCATCAGCAAGGAAAATCTTTCAGCTTTTTTTGTACTACATACACATTATTTGAAATATTTACATAAATATTATTTTACGACTGTACGCTTTTTTTGAACAGACTGTATATGAAGAGTTTGATTCCAAAAGGCGCTAAATCTTTTAGGTTTTAGAGTAAATCAAGTTTTTTAATATTACCATTTTATTTATCAATTGTAAGTTTATTTTTGATATAAATGATATAAGCTATCGTATTCGAATAATTAAATCACGTTTTTAAAAATTCTAGCTATAATTTCAATTTTTAAAGAATTTTTATAATTTCAATTTCCATGGATTTAGCTTTTGGAATAAAAACTCACGGTCAGATGCCAAATTATTTGGGTAGCATTTTAAAGATATAAATAGAATGAAAATTCAAACGGAACAATGATACTTGTAAATCCAGAGTATAGAAAACTTTTCGATGTTTAATTTTGAAATTTATATATATATTTTTTCTTTTAATATCTTCATTTTCCAAGACCGGATTTGATGTTTTATTCCAATAATCAAATGCAAATTCATAACATTATGAAAAATTATTGCTAATAATTTAATAATTTTGCTAGGAGCTGATTGGAAGTGCTGGTGCCACAATTTGTGTTAAAAGTCTAATTTGTTTTGTGTAGGTTAAAGTGGTTAAATAAAAATCCTAAAATGAATAGTGGATTTAGCGCGTTTTTAGATACCGTTTTGGATTTTGCTCCTTTTTGGATAAAACATATTTGTGACCAATTTTTTTCAAACTTCACAAAAATTTTTTTTATCAATATACCGCATTTGATATACCCTGCTAACGATGCACTTAATTAACTTATAAAATCCCATTTTGGTCAAAGTGGATTTGCGCCTTTTGGAATTAAGTCTTTATATAAATGTGATGAGCTCATTTTTTGTACATGACGACGTTATGTCCAGATGATATATATTGTTATAAATAAAAAGCCTAGGAAAGTTGAAAAGTTGTGACTTTGAATCTTTAATAGCTTTCGGCTCATTTGCATTCATCAGGCATGAGAGTATAAAATTAGCCCTTGTCATATAATATATTTGCTAAGTTATATATTCGGTATAGAATTAAGAATCATTAGAGAGAACGTAATTATGTTACTGTTCTTATTTACAGATTTTGTTTATTTTTCTTCTCATCGTTTTAGAGAGATTTATTTATCGGAGAAAAGTTGTATGTTTGTATAACGTTTAGACATTCTTCTTTCTAATTTCTTCTCTCTCTCTTTCTTATCTGACATTCTTTCTTCGGTACGGCGAAATCGAAATCACAGCTGTAAGATTGGGAGCTATATTTCCTATATCAAATAACGTTCAGGACAATAACGGTACAATCTCGACATTACCGACAATGACCGAAGGGAATTCGGACAATTCCGGAATTACACTGAGGAATTAAACAGGAATTTAACTGTTCGGTACCGGTAAATTATCGAAATTCCGGAAATAATCCGGAATATTACGGAAATACCTCGGAAATTACCGGAACAATAACGCCGCATTACCGGACCATTATCCGGCTCTATCCCGTGGAAATTACACGGACAATACCCGGTCAATTAACGACTACTAACCCAAGATCAATAATCTGCTCCCCGGATAATTTACCCAAGGACAATTAAAGCTATGTATAGTTTTGGGAGAATATTTTTGTTTTACTTCCATACAATGTAATATGAATTAATATACCTAATACTCTGTGTTTAAATTATTTGTATAAAATCCCTCTTAAGGACCAATTTAGACAACAGAACTGGTGTAATCGGTTTTGTTTCTGGGGTTGCTCAGATAATTAGGAGAGAGTGCAATGTGCAGTGGTTTGTGTGCAAAGTATATGCTATTGATACACAGACTGATACACACAGAATGCCCACACGCCATGCCAGTCAGCAGTCGTGTGGCATGCCCAGAGTTCTGGGGTGAGAGTGAAGGAAGTATGGCCTCATTTTGATGAATATCTCCCCATGTTTATGCTCACTATAACATATCATAAAAATACATGCATGGCACATGGTTATATTACTTGCCCATGTATTGATATGTTATTGGGACAATATTAGGACAAGTTGAGTAAGTTTTTGAAAAATGCAATTTTCTCTACAACAACTATACTTGGGCTTTAACCCAAGGACCAAGTAAGATATTTGTATATTTAATATGGTCCAACGGCAATATTGAAGCATGAAGTGCTTAGTAATAAGGTTTATCGTAAGAACGCTGTAAGGAGAGCAACAACAACATCAGACAAAACGGTCTTGTACAAGTTGCAAACTATCTTTATACTTCATTTCTTCCCAATTCCATCATGTTTATTCATATCTGGTCAGGCCTAATTAATTGATTTCATTTTTGTGATACAATAAAATTCGATAAAAATCAATACATTTGTTTGGAGAATACTACGTTGTTTTTTTTTTTCTTTAACAATAATCAATTCTTGATAGTTTTATACATTAACCATATGAATAAGGTGGTGTAATTCAAATAAAATTGAATGGTCTGAAACCATGGTTTCTATGGACGGTCATAAGGGCCATAATTAATGACTCTATAAATTAACAAATAAAGTGAAAAATAAGTAATTTATGAAATTTAATTTTACCTTTAACCTTATTTTTGCTTAAATTGACATTAAGCTTTAGTTCATATTTTCTTTGCTAATTTATGGAGTATGGAAAAATACTGTATTTGGTTATGTCATATCGTTTACAATTTAGGAATTTTGGTACTTAATTTCCTTCTTTGACGTTTGATTGCTATCACCCTAAATGGTAAAATCACAATGTCTTATTGTGTGTATTATCTTTGTTTTAAAGTTATAAGTTATAAGGCCACATCTTAATCTGGAATATTGGGAAAGAAAAGGGGAAAAAAGGAAGAGAAAAAAAGAGGGAAAAGCAAGGAAAAAAGAAGAAAGTGAGAGAGAGAGAAAAGGAGAAGGAGAAATATAAAATAGAAAGTAGAAATAATTCGAAAACATGCAACACGGGCGAGACTCACAATGGGCGCCGCTTGATTCCAACATCGATGCCGGAGGGGGGGGGGGTAAATGTCTCGGGGGTAATTATCCGGGGGTTATTGTCCGGGGGGGGGTAATTGTCCGGGGGTAATTGTCTGGGGTGTAATTGTCCTTGGGGGTAATTGTCCTCGGGGGTAATTGTCCATGGGTAATTGTCCGGGGTAATTATCCAGGGGGTAATTGTCTTGAGGTAGTTGTCGTCGGGGGTAATTTGTGCGGGGGGTAATTGTCCGGGGGGTAATTGTCCTCGGGGGGTACATTGTCTCGGGGGGGGGGGGGGTTAATTGTCGGGGGGTAATTGTCCGGGGGTAATTGTCCGGGGGTAATTGTCCTCGGGGGGTAATTGTCCGGGCCGGGGGTAATTGTCCGGGGGGTAAATTGGTCAGGGGGTAATTGTCCTAGAACCCTCCACAACAACATAATAAACACAAACACGTAACACACATCTCCACGGCCTAAGGTAAACAAATATTTGTACATATTATTTATTGTCTTTACTTTGTTTATACATTATATACGGTATGATGTTGGTGCCTGATTTTGTTTGTAGGATTTACTTTTAATTATTATGTCTTTTTTTCTTGTTTGTTATGATTTTCTCTTCAGAAATCCTGATGAAGGCAAATTAGCCGAAAGCTAGATTAAAAATTCAAAGTTCAGCAACGTCTAAACTGTTCCTACACTTTTTATTTATAACATATATATATATATATATATATATATATATATATATATATATATATATATATATATACCGTGTTCACTTGTTCTATGTCTAGACACGTTATATATATGTTGAAATGATTTAAATTAAATCAATTACCGGTTACGTGTAGTGAGCCCAAACCAATCTGGACATCTTCCTGGTCAATTGCTAGATGTTCATCATTATCTCTTCCTTCTGCCATAATGGAAGCAGTCACAGTAGTCTCATTACCTTTAAGGTTCAATGTTAGATGTACGTTGGTTAATACATTTCCTATAAAAGTTATTCTTAACACTAACGTAATTATAGCAGAAATAGGATTGTGGAAGGTGTCGTCTAAATTATGGACGCATGTACTTCGAGGTTTTCATCGTCGTTTACCAACCCGATCCACTTCATAAATGGCAGCAGTAATATATATATATATATATATATATATATATATATATATATATATATATATATATATATATATATATATATATATTAAATAATGAATAAACATAACACAAATGATAAATTGTTTGAATGAAGATCCTAGTTGAACACCTTTCAGGGGCACGGCCGAGCAAATTTTCTATCCAGGGATTTTTTTTTTTTCTTTTACTTTTCAATTTATTTTGTGTCAAGTGTGTGAGTGGGTTTATTAAGGTACAAATAATGAGTCAATGTTTGGTAAAAGATTCCAGTGAGGTAAAAAGTCTCATGTGACATCATCAAGCCCGACATTTATCCATAAAATGATGAAATACATAAAAACAAGAGCTATTTTTAACATTTAAAGGTTCGCGACTAGAGTACAAATGAGAAATTATTTATCATAATCAGCTACCTGTTTAAAAATATCAGGCACCGAAAACGACAAAATATACACATAACAGTAAATACCACAACACCCAACACAGACTGCTGTCTTACCTTAAGTGAACTGTGTTACACTCATTCAGGTACACTTATGATTTAATGAGAACATATTTGGAAAACCTCTCAAATTTCGGCCGTCTTATTATCCTTCTGATCATTATTATTCCATATACACGTGATGAATCGACACAACGATTAACAGATCTTTTAAATTACTAGGACATTCTTTAAGAATGGACTATGGCAAAAACAAAATGGAAATCCATCGTGACAGAGTAGATTGAAATATCATTTACTCTTTTAAGAATATTTTTCCACCTAGTACATTTATAATGTCCGTAACACATCTAAATCCATATTTCTTGAAATACTAAAAGGGATGCACTTCTTTCAAAGTTGTAATTTGTTGTAAATAAAAACAGTCAGTTATTTTCTTTTGGAGGATACATACCCTGGAAGGTATCTTGAGCACTAAGCATGACTTCCACTCCGACGCTGCCACGGTAGAAACGGCTAACGGAAGCGTCAATGATGCCAGGCACACCTTGAGCCTGTAGCACCCTGGGTAACTGAAGTTATCAAAAATAATATACGGTATGAAAGTAACTTGTTTTATCAAATGAATAAAGTTTGAGAAAAGGACATATCCGCATTTCTCGTCATGTGTGTTCAAGCATTCTTTATTTTAAAAAAATCATAGAAATACAAGGCTGTGTATAATAAAACTGAACCCTGAAACAGGGCTTAAAATGATAAAAGTACATCTACTTAGCTGGTTCACTGTTACTTTTTTTGGGGGTTGAAAATCAATGTCACCAATTATACCATTGCTCTAGACACAGATTTATAATTAATTTTACAATCTATTTATTTATTGTATTGACATCGGAAAACGTGATAGACATTTTTTTTTTATTCGGCATACAATGTATAAGAATGTTGGCTTCACCCGAGTAGCCTGGGACTTAAAATCATGGCATTTTTAATTTTCATAAAAAATTTCCATATTTCCAATACTCCTAAAATACTGCTTGTATTAATGATATATTTACAATGCCCTTCAGATTGGTTTAGGTAAACCTGTTGCCAGCTATTATATTTCAGGTACGTTCCCAAAAGTAAAACCCCTCGGCGTGGCGCGAGAACGCCGTGGCACGGCGCTTCGTGCGGCGTTCCCTTATCGCGGCGCTTTCTTTCATCTCTTTCTCTTTGCTCTCTCTCTCTCTCCGTGAAAACACCCTTTACGAACCCTTGCGCGACAAAAAAGACATTACAAAAAAAATGAAAACGAACAACAGGAAAGAAAAGAAATGCAGAGGAGAAACATGGTGTTACTGAAAAAAGTGATCGATCTAGAAAATTGGCATGCACATCACAATCGCCCATAATCCACAGAGTGATTACATTTATATTGAAACATAATTAATATTGTATGTATGAAAATTTTACTCTTTATCAATATTTTTTTTTAATGTTTTTTTATTATTGGCCCACATGTTTTGTGACGAAAAGTCGAGAAAAAAAATTAGGAAAATCAATATTACATGAAATTAGGCAAGTTATCTCCATTTTTTTTATTAACCAATTTTCCCAAAAAACAAGCCCCCCTTCAATTTTTCAGGGTAGAATATGGGCTAAAGTTGTCAGTTAAACAAGCAAAGCTCATCACTAATTAACAGCTTGTGATAACCAGGATATTGGTGCCATGCACTATGCCTTGGAAGATGCCTTGGAGACACAATAAGTGAGGAAGGTTTACTCCGGCTCCGCAAAGATGTTAGTGATGATAGGGATGGATACAATAGACATATACTGGACTACCCTGTAATGTTCAAAGCCTGTTTTGTTACCATTCTCCTATTGAATCAAATCTACTTCTTTTTACATTAAGCTTTGTATCATCAAGACATATCTCATATGATAAAAGTCTACATTAAATCCTTACATGCTTAGTATAAACACTTCCTAAAATGCGGTTTAAAATAAACTTTTACAATTTTTTTCAGAAAATAATAATAGAGTCTAAATCAGTGGTTGTAATTTTAGCGAGTTAAAAAAAAAAGTTAAACGAAATCGTTAATTTGACTTGGGATAAAAGTTACATGGATTTGGTCAACTGTGATATTCAAAGAAAACTACGCGATTTACCAATGTATGCTCCTGTCGGCGTACTAGTAATTTAAATTATTTCCCAAACAACATTTATTTTATTTTGAAAAACAGTCCTTCAACGGAAGAAGCTCAGCTTTTTGACTCGGTATTCTTTGGATTCACTTCTGAAAATTGCTGCTTTTTCGTCTTTACTCCTTCGCTTTTAACTATTCTCAGTCCGGTCTTTCCAATGTATTTCACTCTACACCCCTGCCTCCCCTAAAATAACGAAAAAGAACGCTCGACCCGATGGTATCACGCAAAGATTGTTGGATAACTGGGCGCGCGTACGGCTGTACGATTCCGCTTCTATCACCCGTGTGTTTATGTACACATAGGATCGTTGCGAAAAAGCAGACAAGAAGAGATCCGTGGTTGTTACAAAATCACATTTTTCTTGGAAATTCAAATTGAAAGGGTATGATTTTTAACAGGATAGTAATACCGAGTGAGTCAAAAAAAACTTTCACGCTACAAAAATGTCATAAAACGAAAACCAATTTATAAACCTCAAATTATTTTACATATTGTGAAAGAGTAACTCGTCCCGCATCTTCTGGTACCATTTTTGGTATGGTGGTTCTTACGCTTGGATGAACACGGACGCCATTGTTGCGAACATGTCCAATTTCGAATTGTTGCCAGAATGGGAGTAAAAATCAAAACAAACAAAAAGCTAGGAAGCAATTCATCCTGATTAAAATAGCGTAACTTTTTAACGAAAATGTCTTCCGCTTAATGCTTCGGCAGGGGTGTTGTTACAATATTGCCTACATTGTATGATAAATAGAATCGATCGTGAAGTATGCCACCCGGGATGGAATACCCACATTTTAAAGAGCAAATTCCACTGACACTTTTTGAAAAGTATTATTTTGTCATTTGACGTGTGCTCACTCATGCCTGACTCCAGATCTGTCTCATTTTCAACAAAATGTAGTCAATATATGTACTACATCCCTGCCAAGTTATTTAGCGAAGACATTTCTTAAAAATTATGCTATTTTGCATCAGATGAAGTTGCTTTTTTCTAACTTTTTGTTTGTTTTGATTTACTCCCATCTGGCACAATTCGAAATTGACATTGATTCGCAAACAATGCGTAGTGTTCATCCAAAGCACGTAAGAGCATTACCACACAAAAATGGTACCAGTAAGATTGCGGGACGAGTTTACTCTTCAGAATATGTAAAATAAAATTGGGGTTTACAAATGGTTTTCGTGTTATTGACATTTTTCTAGTTAAAGTTTTTTTTTTTACTCACTCGGTAGTTGGTGTTCTTAGAAGGATTTCAGTACATTTTTAACTTCTTATTCTTTCTAATAGCGGGTAAATATTGCTCTGAAAATAAATCTATTTTGTGGCCATATTGGGCCTTTTGCCTCTTCAGCCGAATTACCTCCCAGTGGGCCATATATGCCTGCCGCAGCGGAAGGTTAAATGGTCTGTTCGAGTCATGGAGAGTAAATGAAAACTCGCGTAAGACAAGCACCACTCCACGCCATGTAATTCAATCTACATCTCAGTATTCTACATAATATAATGTAGCCATACAGATTAAAACTCGTCAAATTTAGGGATAGGTCTGGCAAGGGCGCGTGAGTCTCAAATGCTAGCTGCCGTTTCGAAATGATTTTACATTCCAGCTCAACGCAATGATCGTCCCATGTGGCTTGGGTGATATGACGACTAGTAATTAAGCAAATGTATGACATCTTCGTTGTCTATGAAGCATGCATCAGCTCGGAAATGTAACGTTCGTGGCGTCAAGCTCCTGAAGCTCTTGAAAAATGAACCTTGCATAATTTCATAATAATAATTTTCATATCAAGAACAATCGTAACCCATGTGAAGTATTAGACGTATATCGATATCATCATCCGTTCCGTGAGATGTATATACCAACACTTATGATCACGTACGATGAGGTAGATTAGCGTAGGCTAGGCCTATTTCTGCGAGCTGTGCCTCTATTTCCCAGTAGAGTTTCATGGTCCTGGAAGAAGCTCTTATATCCTCTTAAGATCATTCAGTGCAGCATTGTCGATCAAGAGCCAGTGTACGTAGGTGGATCACTGTCATGATCTACACCACATGACATGGAGGGTAAAACCAAGGAGCTTCAAACACTCCTTGCGGTTAAACACTTTCCAAACCTTATTATGACAACACGTATTTGGCCAGGTGTTTGCTTCATCACAGCAGCTAGAACTGATTGTGATAGCGCCTTTTGCCATGTTACACCAACTTGTAGAAACCTTCCTTTCGTGAAATCAGAAAGTGATCTTTAAACCAGACACCAGCCCAATAAAAAGACGAGTTAGGCTCTAATTCAGCCCTTTCGCCATAATCATAATTATCTTGGTGCTAGCGATCTATACGTTTTCAGAGCTACAGCCAAGTTAAAGTAACGTTTTCATATCCACCACGGCTTGTTTGCTGTAAAATTGTCAACGCTTTTTTTACTTAGGGACTTAGAGATGTCGTTTCCATAGTTAACTTTAAAAACTTTTTACATCTTCTTCTTCGGTTGCTGCCTAAGGGCAGGTCCACACACCAGAGCCTTTAGTAGTTCTCCATTGTTCTCTGTCTTGTGACAGATGATTTCATACGTTTCTGCCTCTTCCATTACCGACACCATCCCAATCTTGGTCTAATTCTTCCCCTTTTGCCTTTCATTTTCCCTTCCAAGCACAGTCTCTGAGGCATGTTATTTCCCCCTCAGGAATGTGCCCCAAACCAAGTTTTCTTCGTTCTCCTGATTGTCTTCTCAAGATCTTTACTTCATCACTTCTGTTCAGTACTCGTCCATTGTGACACCGCATCTATTCCAGCATAATTCCTTCCATTCTCTTACACAGCCACATTCTAGGTATCAATCTCCTTTCTTCTGCTTTCTTTATCGTCCACGTCTCTGATGCATATAAAGCAACCACTCCAGACAGAACATTTGACAAGCCTCTTTCTTAGGCTTTGTTTTAGCTTTTGGCTGTCAGTGTTCTGCTATGTTTTTGAGAATGCATCTGGCTAGTGCAATTCGAGTTTTTATTTCTCTAGTGCTGTATGCCATCATTTGAGATGGACACTACCAATATATGTGAACTGTTTGATCTGATTCAACTTTCCTTCCACTGATTTGATGTTCATTTCAGAAAAATTATGGTTTAATACTGAGAGAAAAAGCTGGTAAAGAACGGTTTTTTACTGTACATTGAAGATTGAGGAAGCCAATTCAAATCCTCCCGATGAATGTTTATTCTTCATGATTACTTCTATTCAATTACCTGTTAAAAGGATCCTAATCCAAAATAATTGAAAAATTTGCAATACCCCCAAAAAAAAAAAAACCCAACAAAACAAACAAACTAGGATGATCCTCGACCGCGCACGGTGCGAAATTATCCTCCGCCATTGGCCAGATCAGAAATATAGGAACATTCCATCTGTTCTATTTTACTGTACATGTATACAAATATGCTTTGACCTGTTAAAAAGTCTCAATCTAATCAGATCAGTGCTACTCAAGTATGCACCACATGTACTAAGTATGAAAGGTGATCCATGAAACAGTATCCTTGAGAACATGAACAAGCTATTTTCACATATTTATTGACCTCTGTGACCTTTGACATTTAACCCACGACCCAAAATTCTTATCAGATAATTGTCACTCCCAGTATGCATACATTACCAAGTATGGAAGATGATTAGAGTGCACGGTTCTTGAGTATTTGTTGAGAATCGAGCTATTTTCACCTATTATGACCTCTGTACCCTTGACCTCATGACCCCAAAATCTTATCCAGATCATGTTGCCCCATATGCACACATTACCAAAGTAATGAAGATGATAGTGAAATGCGTTTTTGAGTTATTGTTGGAACGCATTCACCTATTCTTGACCTCTGTGACCTTTGACCTTGACCTCATGACCCCAAATCTAATCAGATCATTGTCATTCCAGTATGCACACATGCTACCAAGAATGAACATGATCAGTGAAACAGTTCTGATTATTGTGAGAACGAGCTATTTCACCATTTACTTGACCTCTGGTGACTTGACCTTTGACCTTTTGTGACCCAAAAATCTAACGATCATTGTCACCCAGTATGTATACATGTACCAAAAATTGAGATGATCAGACACGGTCTCAAAGTTATCGTGCAGAACGAAAGTGGACGGAACGGACAATCCGAAAACATAAATGCCTCGGCGAGAACTCGCGCGAGGCATAAAGAAAAAAACCCAAACTCACATATGTTAATGGAAAACCAACAATATATCTAATTAAATATCTCTTTTGATTAAAGGAAGACAACATTTAATTTCCTTGAAAACTGGTTTAGTAATTATAGATATAGAATATATGAAATGATATGAATGTGGTACAGACCAAATAAATTGATAGAGAGGAAACAAAAGGGAGAGGGAGAGGGAGGATAGAAGTAAAGAGTTTATAGTATGAAGTGTAACGGAGTAATAGGAGAGAGATAGTTAAAGAAGAGAAGAGGAGACAGAGGAGGTGAGAGAGAGAGGAAAGATAAAGAGAGTGAATGTGGAAGGGACCGTAACTGGAGAAATTGTGACAAAGAAGGGATTGAAATCATGAAGAGAATTAATCTATTATCTATACGTAAGAAGGAGAGAAAGATGTTGGCGAGAGAGGTAGAGAGTGTGCGTTGCGGTTGTGTGTGTACGGTGTGTATGAGAAGGGTGGTTGTTGTGGTGTGATTTTTAGTGGTGTGTGGGGCATTAATGGATAGGGAGACATAGTGTTGCAATGGATAATGAGTATGGTTTTGAGATATAATGAGTTTCGTATTAATCCCATACACACCTGTATTAGAATGCTCGGAAATATTACCCTCCCAAAAAGTCCTCTCTTTTTGACCCGATTTTAACCATGTTACTTAAATTGCCCCAAAATAGGATAAAAAATACATTTAAACTTCATAAAACCAAATATGTTCCAGAACTAGAGGCACTTGCTTTAGACGTTTGGCCAAAGTTTCAGAGCAATGAATATTTTAAAACATTAATCTAAAACAAAACTTCAATTTAAACCGAAAACGAGTTAAAAAAAAACAGCAAATTGGTCGCAAATCGACGACGTTCGCCTCCGCGATGTTAACGTCGCTATCATCATCTTAGCGGACGAAATGCCAGGAAAAACTCATTGTGGTGCATCGTATACTTATTGGTCCAATCAAACTAAAAAAAAAAGCAAAAAAAAATGAAGCCCTAAAAATATTGGGACACGTTTTGTGTGACAGGTCAAGTGCACCTCCCTGGACACTGTCTCATAATGATTTCCAGTAGTGACCGTCACAAAAGTGTGATTTTTGGCGGAAGGCCACAGCTCAGACCCCGGCAGCAATTATTTTTGTGCAGGCCCAGGTCCATCCCAACCTCTATGGGGTCAGTTGTTCCGGCGCTTTCGCTTGAATAAATCTTCTGGGAGCCGGACTATGATGCTCGAAGCCGTGTCTAAAACTTGGCCCCATGTCCATTAGAAAGCGAGATAATGTGGCCTTAACATGTAATACTCACTTTGGTGAAAAGTTAACACAGTCTTACAACTTGAAATTAATCTTGTTGCGTCTATTTGATACGACTGTACATTGAATTTACCTTGATTATTTTTTTTTCAACTAACTTTATATTTTGTACCTGGCTGGTTTAGATATTTTCCCCTCAATTTTGATATGGTACTTATTTTATACTTAGACCTTTTGAAGCATAAAGACAGCGTAAACAATAATGTAACACGTTTTTTTTTTTCTAAATACGAAAAACGAGTTTTAAGAATATTAAATCAATCAATAAATAAATGAATAAAAAAATAAATTAGATAAATAAAGAAAATGTGGGAATCAAACAAATGTGCTATGTGATTACCAAATTTAAGTTTAAAACAGAAATTGCATTTGATTATACTTTTTATTCTCATCATTCATGGTTTAAAAAAAAATGATGGTAGGTTTCTACCAAAAATCTCTGCTTCTAAGCCCGGTGATTCAAGTGTTTGGTTAAATTGCTTATTCTTAACATATTTATAAAAATCAACAACCAAAAAAAACGTTTTCAAAAGCATATCTATTTTTAAAGGTTATGATAGAAAAAAAAATAAAAAAAAACAAAAAAACACGTTCTAAACCCGATTAAGTTTCTAATGTTTTAGCTTTTATGTATATTTTTTTCTCATTTGCAAGTTATGTTTCCTGAATGTCTGCAAAATTTTTTTTTTTTTTCACTGAGCATGACATGCCAATAATACACAGCTGTAAACATTGAAAAACACTGTGAATTTCAAAGGAAAGCCAAAAAATACAGTGTGTTGAACAAACTTGGAAAGGAAAAAAGTCCATTCAAAGGGAATTGGCAACGGTGCATCATAATATGTGTGGATGAACTTACCGCAAACCCTGCCACCAGTCCAAAATAGGAACAATTCATTCCGTATATAAAGAGTAACTACAATATGCGACTTGAAAACAATGGTTAATACAGGTAATTAAGAGAGAATCTAGTTGTAGTGTGAAAGCTGTGAACCATGGGTCAACAAAAATTATTGTAAAGGCTTTCAAATATTATTCAAGGTTATTAGGAAGAATTTTATAGTAGAAAGTTCCACTGAAAATGATGCTGTCTTCAAATGCCCTCATATTGATAACTTGATATAATAAAAAAGCTGATTTATATCGGGGTCCCGGAACACGTGTACATATAGTCCCTATATGCATTTTGTGATGCAGTTGCATGTTACTCTCAAGAAGAATTTGTAAATTTCTTATAATTTTCTTATTTCCAAACTCACATCAATAAAAATAATTCTTATTGTGCATGTTAATGAACCCAGTTCCCATCACTTTGAAACAGTCTCTTCCACAACTTTAATTTCCATTATGACTTAGAACACTAGATAAGCTTTAAGAATAATCAACACTAACGAAACTTAAAATGTTGGCGCTCCCCAAACCCCGAGTTTATTTACAAACACCTCTTTATTGTGTATTCCAAAGGCCTTTAGCCTTACCATGTCTGACTTGAAACCTATCAAAATCAACAATCTTAAAAAAAAAAAATCCTTTTTGAGACTACTTCTTCTTTTTCAAATACATATATTATGATTTTTTGTTCTCAGTAAACTTTGATAGATGTTTTTTCCAAATAAAGTATAATTACACATTTAAAACAATGTTGATTTGATATGATACCTAAATTTAATAAAATTAATGCTTTTAAAAAAAACACACTACAAAAATGCAATGTTATTAATTTTTATTAATACCTGAACGCCAATTCGCGAATTTGTTATGGCCTGCCAGAGGCCCTTAATAGGCCGATATATTTTTTTCTCCTTCCAAAATTGAATGAAATCAGTTCATATCTTGGTTCTCTGTTTGTTTTTTTGTTTTTGTTTTTTTAATGTTTTGACCAATTTCCTGGAATTTCCAATGAGACCAGTATGATTACGCGTGCATTCCGTTTGCAATTAATGTATTAGCGCCGAACAATGAATTTTGTTAAAATAAATAGGTACTTCCCAAAGGTAATGACCATTCCTAGAGCGGTCGTGTGCTCGTCTTCCCGCACTCCGTGCATTCATCAACCGATTCGCTAATCCCCCTTTTCGGGTTTCCAAAAACCTTTTGATTGGGAAACGCTTGGCGCTCTTTTCATATTCGTAAAGAACGCTAAAGACGCCACTATCCAGTTACGTATAAAAATTTGCACTTCTTTCTTTAGTTTCAATCTTCAAGTTTCTTTAATAGCGTCCTCTACGTTAACATGGCTAACTCATCGAGGAATAGAAGTCACAATTACTCTTTTTTTTTATACCACATCTGCATTTTTGCAGAGCCTAGGTCTGTATGTTTTTGTTTGTTTTTGGTGGGTGTGTTTTTATATATACCTTGAAACTTTTTGCCAAATAATTATTGAGTTTCATTTTACTCGTGGACTCGTTTCATTGAGTCGCGGAAACTTCAACGTTATTTCCCACACTCATGAAAACGTCGGGGGACTGAAGGAGGACGGTTTCGGAGACGGATTCCGCGACACAAGTTTCAAAACCGTTCAGAGAAGTAATGCTTCAAAAACCGCGTCTCCAAATAGTAGTTTCAAATAGTTCCGCTGAAGTGAGATACCCACCCATTATCACCGTTTTAGTTAAGGGTCTATCTTCACTTCGCGGAGACGTCTCCCTGAACAGAATAGAAATTTCTCTACCGCGACGGATAAATATTAAACGTCTCCGAGATGTCTCCGAGACGTCTCGAGACGTCTCCTTGAATTTTGGAGACGGATTTGTTTTTTCCATAAATTCGTCCAGAGTATGTCTCGAGACGTCTCTAATACTATTATCAGTCGCCGGAGACGAAAAATTTCTATTCTGTCGCGGGAGACGTCTCCGCCGAAGTGAGATGGCAGCCTTATTTCCAATTAGATCAAGCCGCTTCTTCCTTTTTCAATTAGACGGGACCCTAGCCGCTCTGAGTTTTTGTGAAGCACCCGGAAATTAAAAAAAAAAAATTTGTCATTGTTTTATCAATGCCGCCGAGTTAATCCCAAAAATAGCGACCAACAGTATTACAACATGCCTTTGTCCGGTGTCCTTTATAGAGAAAAGTCCTAGTGTATAAAATGTGACGCTTTATAATGAGCAGGAAGTGTCTTTTGAATCTTTTTCCTGCACCTGCACCGTCACTGACCGGTATAGAAAGGGGATTTTTATGGAAGGTGCTTTACCGTATATTAAGCTTTGTGTTTCCCCAAAATTAAGACGACTGTGGCGCACCAAAGTGTGACCCTTTAGCGCGGCCTGTTGAAAGGCGATGTTACCCCTGTGGCGAAAGCGATTTCTTTTACACTTGACAGTATTATAGAAATTTGGCGTCATGTTTGTGCTTTCCACTTACTCCTTTGCATCTAACTCGGTCATTTTCATGATTTGTACTAAATATAAACATGAAGTGCAAGACATTTTTCTATCTACACTTTAAGGCTATTCATCCCAAACCAAATATAAAGACCGCGGTTATTTTGTAAAGAAAAACAGTACTTTTGGCAGAAGTCCGCTTTCTTCCTTTCTAGTCGATTCACCAAATGCAAAGTCTCCGTAATGCCGTGTGCAGCACTCACGGTTCGATCAATGAGCCTACCCTGAATATCACTTAAAAAGAGGTCCTGTTTTCTTCAAATTATTTCATTAAAATATGGATTAAAGATGCATAGCGCGTTCCGCACCTCTTGGAACAAATGGCACCTCTTGACTAGCACCATTCATTAAAAGCCGCAGGGTAAAGTTTTGAAAGTAAAAAAGTGACTTCTTAACTTATAAACCTACCATTTTTGGCCCTTACTTTACCATTTCATTACATCATTAAAGTTATAAAAATCTAGTCAAGTACTAAATGTCAGATATCAAAACCCCTCTCATTATCGTGATTAAGATAATTATATACCGTAGCCGAGAATTCCGGGAAGCACGAAGGCTTAATCTACATGCAAGTAATAAGCTTGACTATTGCAATGCTTTATTGTTTCGAATGGCCTGACTACTTTGATTCCAAGTTTACAAAGAGTTCAAAAATGCATGTGTGCAAGACTTGCTAGTTTTAGTTACCACCCACGACCCCTTCCTGAGAATTGCTCCACTGGTTACCAGTACGTCAAAGAATTTCATTCCAAAGTTTTGTTAATGTAATAAATCATTAATTGGTTCAAGCTCCACAGTACATATCAGAACTACTCAAACTTAAAAACCAATCCACATGGTCGAAAAAGCCTGCGAAGTTCCCACTGAATGAATGTTCGTACAGATCCCCTTTCGCCAAGACCAAAAATCAACCTCTTGTGATCGCGCATTGTACTTGCGTGCCCCCCAAAACTATGAATAGCCCCGCCTTTTGAATAAAGAGCTTCTCCATCATTAAAAGCCTGGTGAAAAAAAGCCAAAAAAGTTTGTCAATATTAAAAGAATTTCTCGCTTCTGTAGAACAAACCGGTTTCTGGGGGGGGGCTTTACGGCCCGCCCCCCCCCCCCGTAGGGCTCGGCAAGGGCGCCGTAAAAGAGGAGGAAAAAGGAAAAAGGAGGGGGGAAGAAAAAAAGGAGAGAGAAAACAGGAGAGAGGAAAAAAAAGGGGAAAAGGGGACGGGAAAAAAAGAGAGAAGGGGAAAGGGGCGCTAATTTCATCTTAAAAATTTAGGGGGCGCTAAAATCGATTCATAAATTCAGAGGCGCCGACTGGACCTTAAATAAGGGGCGCCCAAATTGAGCTTAATCATCATAACACGTGCCAATGAACCTGAAAATAAATGGGGTCGCCAGATCGACTTTAAATTTAGGGGCGCTAAAATCGACCTTAATTTAGGGGAAAATAGAACTTAAACTTAGAGGGCCTAATCCGACCTAACCCTAACAAGGCCGGGGGCCTGGCGAAGAAATGGGATCGCAATATGGGAATTTTTTTCAAGTATTATTTTCAGGAAATGCTATAAGATATTTGTACCAAAAAATAAGCATTAAGAGCTACATTTTAGAGAATTAGACCAAAATAGGATTTCATGCCATAATTAGCATAATTAGCATTCTTATAATTACAACCGAAGCCGCTTTTCTGAAAAAAAATTGATCTCAGTTACGGAATTAACCGCAACAGCGGACGTGCTGCCAATTTCAGCGCGATCGCGCATCAACGTCGAGATCTTAAAGGGGGGGGGGGCCTGGGAGCCCCTCCCTGGCTCTAAAGAAACTCAAAAATACCCCGGCCTATTAGGGTAAGCGTAGGGGGCGCCAAAGTTGAGCTTCAAATTGTAGGAGCGGCCAAATGATCAGAAACTTAGGGGATGCCGATTGATCTTGAGACTTATAGGGGGTTTGATTTGGACCTGCACTAAGGGGTGGCCCAAAAATTGATTTTAAAAACTTTAGGGACCGGGCCAACAGGCTTTTTGAGGGCTTCCCAAATTATCTTTATTTTTAGAGCTTCAACTTTATTCTCTAAAACTTAGGATGTTACTTACATTGCGACATGCCTGGCTCTCAGAATTTGTTTTAATGGCCGCTCATTTGTAATAGCGGGGACCATGATGTCCATGGACCCCCCCCGCCCCCCCCCCCCCCCCCCGTCCTGGATATGGACTGATCTTGAATTAATTATTCAAAAGAGGACACATCCGGTCAACACACGTTGGGTTGATAATAGGGCACTTAATTGGCCGGATGTTTCATTTCTTTTGTGTTTATAAAATGATGGAACCGTCTCGATTAAACTCGTGAGATTCAATGGTACTAATCAGTAGTCAATTATGGTCAACATTGAAAAACGAACCAGCAATTCCCGAGCAGGCCCAAGCGATAGCTTTCATCTAGTTGAGTGAAACCGTGCAGAGACATCCTGCGCCGACGATTGACATCGCTGCAACATCAAGCCAGATAGATTCCAGTACGAAACCCAAACAAAATGAATGAATAAGAAATTGTAAAAGAAAACATAGACGTCAATAGGCTAATTAAACAGGGAAGCCAAAATACGGAATGATTAAAATACAAGTTTTCTAACAAGTTAGGCCATTATTTTATTTAATTTTTATTAACTTATATGGTTGATCTTCGCGGAGACGGGACTACTTTGAAATGTTGAAGACGGTTTTGAAATATGTCACGGAGACGTCTCCGCAACAGAAAAGGGGTCTCCGGCGAAGAGGAAAAAAATCGAGACGTCTCTAATACTTGTTTCCGGTCGAAGACGGTTTTCCGCGTCACGGAAGACGTCTCGGAGACATCTCTGCGACGAACCCGCGACAAATTTCAAAACCGTCTCAAAGTAGTCCCAAATCCGTCTCTGCGAGAGAGATATCGCATGAATACCGCATAGTTTATTTATTAACAGAAAGGTGGGAAAAAAACTGGAACAAAACTTTAGGGGCTAAACATTATTTATTGCGATCCTCTCGTATAGTCACAGACCTCTGCTTAGCGTAAACAAAATTAAAAGATAGGATCAATCTTACGATTGATGTCAATCGGAAATCTTAGCTGATTAAAGATACCAATCGTAAGCTCGATAGTATGCCCTCTATGTTTACAGGGCACCGGGACTGTGGGCAATCATTGTTTTCAATATAGGGCCTGTCCTTATATGATTAAGCAGAAGCATATAGAGTACATAAAATGAATTACACAGCGAGTCAATTATATAAAG
This sequence comes from Paracentrotus lividus, assembly GCA_940671915.1. Classification (NCBI taxonomy): domain Eukaryota; kingdom Metazoa; phylum Echinodermata; class Echinoidea; order Camarodonta; family Echinidae; genus Paracentrotus; species Paracentrotus lividus. Next base: position 173,237 of record CALNVZ010001721.1, read on the forward strand.
CGAGAATTAAAGCCTTTGATGTACCTGGCTATTGTCCTATAGCCTGGCAGCGCTCCGCCGTCACAAACACACCACAAAAGAACATTGATCTGTATTCAGCAAACACCCAAAACAATAATTCTGGCGCAGTTCTGCCATTCCACCCCCCCCCCCCCCCCCCCCCCCCCCCCCCCCCCCCCCCCCCCCCCCCCCCCCCCCCCCCCCCCCCCCCCCCTCCCCCCCCCCCTTGGCCGTAGATGCGCCATAATGGAGCCTATACAGTTTCTTCCCTTATATATCAGAACAACAAAAACACGGCGAAGTCTGTGAAATTAGCCCGCCCGCTCTTTTTCGAACAGAAAATC
>CALNVZ010001721.1:176178-204925 GCA_940671915.1 Paracentrotus lividus
ACGTCTCCTCAGTCCCCGCGACGTTTCATGAGTCGTGGAAACTACGTTGAGTTTCCGCGACTCATGAAACGAGTCACGAGTAAATGAAACTCAATAATTAAATTTGCCAAAAAGTTCAAGGTATTATAAAAAAACACACCCAACCAAAAACAAAAAACAAAACATACAGACCTAGGCTACTGCAAAATGCAAGATGTGGTATAAAAAAAAAGAGTATTGTGACTTCTATTCACTAGATGAGTATAGCCATGTTAACGTAGAGGACGCTATTAAAGAAACCTTGAAGATTGAAACTAAAGAAAAGAAGTGCAAATTTTTACGTAACTGGATAGTGCGTCCTTTAGCGTTCTTACGATATGAAAAGACGCCAAGCGTTCCCCAATCAAAGGTTGGACGAGGGATTAGCAGATCGGTTGATGAATGCACGGAGTGCGGCGAAGACGAGCCACACCGCTCTAGAATGGGTCATTACCTTTTGGGAACGTACCTCATTATTTTACAAAATTCAATGTCTTGCGCTAATACATATTATGCAACGAATGCAACGCGTATCATACTGAGTCTCATTGGAATTCAGAAATTGGTCAAAACATTAAAAAAACAAAAAACAAAACAAAACAAAACAGAAACCAAGATATTGAACTGATTCATTCAATTTTTGGAGGAGAAAAAATATATCGGCCTATTAAGGGCCCTCTGCAGGCCATAACAAATTCGAAATTGGCGTTCAGGTACATAAAAATTATAACATTGCATTTTTGTATGTGTTTTTTTAAAGCATAATTTTATTAATTAGGTATCATTATGCAAATCAACATTGTTTTAATGTGTATTAATACTTTATTTGGAAAAAACATCTATCAAAGTTACTGAGAACAAAAAATCATAATATTGTATTTGAAAAAAAGAAGAAGGTAGTCTCAAAAGGATTTTTTTTTTTTAAGATTGTTGATTTTGATAGGTTTCAAGTCAGACATGGTAAGGCTAAAGGCTTTGAATACACAATAAAGAGTGTTGTAAAATAACTCGGGGGTTGGGGAGCGCCAACATTTTAAGTTTTCGTTAGTGTTGATTATTCTTAAAGCTTATCTAGTGTTCTAGTCATGAAATTAAATTGTGGAAGAGACTGTTTCAAAGTGATGGGAACTGTTCATAACAATGCACATAAGAATTATTTATTGATGTGAGGTTTTGGAATCAAGAAAATTATAAGAAATTTACCAAATTCTTCTGAGAGTAACATGCACTGCACACAAAAATGCATATATGGGACTATATGTACACGTGTTCGGGACCCGAATATATCAGCTTTTTATATCATATTATCAATATGAGGGCATTTGAAGAGCAATCATTTTCAGTGGAACTTTCTACTATAAAATTCTTCCTAAATACCTTGAAAATAATTTGAAAGCTTACAATTATTTTGTTGACCCATGGTTCACCTTTCACACTACACTAGATTCTCTTTAATTACCTGTATTAACAATTGTTTTCAAGTCGCATATTGTAGTTACTCTTTATATAAGGAATGAATTGTTCCTATTTTGACTGGGGAGGGGTTGCGGTAAGTTCATCCAACAATATTAATGACTGCAACCGCTGCCAATTCCTTTGATGACTTTTCCTTTCAAGTATGTTCCAACTATTGTTTTGGCTTTCTTTTGAATTACACAGTGTTTTCATGTTTTACAGCTGTGTATTATTGCATGTCATGCCTCTAGTGAAAAAAAAAAAAAATTTTGCAGACATTCAGGAAACATAACTTGCAAATATGAAGAAAAAAATATACATAAAAGTAAAACATTAGAAACTTTAATACGGTAATAACGTGTTTTTTTTTGTTTTTTTTTATTTTTTTTTACTATCATACCCGTTTAAAATAAGATTGCCTTTTGAAAACGTTTTTTTTTGTTGTTGATTATTTATAAATATGTAAAGAATAAGCAATTAAACAAACACTTGATCACCGCTTAGAACAGAGATTTGGTAAACCTTACCATCATTTTTTTTTTTAAACATGATGATGAAAAAAAAGTATATCAACAATGCAATTTCTGTTTAAACTTTAATTTGGTATCACATAAGCACATTGTTGAATTTCCCACCATTTTCATTTATTTATCTATTTATTTATTTATTCATTTATTTATTGATTGATTTAATATTCTTAAAACTCGTTTCGTATTTAGAAAAAAAAAAAACGTGTTACATATTGTTTTACGCATGTCTTTATCTTCAAAAAGGTCTATAGTAAATAAAATAAAGTAACATATCAAAATTGAGGGGAAAATATCTAAACCAGCCAGGTACAAAATATAAAGTTATTGAACAAAAAATAATCAGGTAAATTCAATGTACAGTACGTATCAAAATAAACGCAACAAGATTTAATTTCAAAGTTGTAAAGACTGTGTTAACTTTACACCAAAGTGAGTATTACATGTTAAAGCCACATTACTCTCCTTTCTAATGGACATGGGGCCAAGTTTTAGACACGGCTTCGAGCATCATAGTCCGGCATCCCAGAAGATTTATTCAAGCGAAAAGCGCCGGAACAACTGACCCCATAGGAGGTTGGGATGGACCCTGGGCCTCACAAAAATGAATTGCTGCCGGGTCTGAGCTGTGGCCTTCCCGCCAAAATCACACATTTTGTGACGTCACTACCGGAAATCACTTATGAGACAGTGTACAGGGAGGTGCACTTGACACTGTCACACAAAACGTGTCCCCAATATATTTTTAGGGCTTCATTTTTTATTTTCTTTTTTTTTTAGTTTGATTGACCAATAGTATACGATGCACCACAATGAGTTTTCCTGGCATTTTCGTCCCTAAGATCGATGATAGCGACGTTAACATCGCGGAGCGACGTCGTCGATTTGCGACCAATTTGTCTGTTTTTTTTACTCGTTTTCGGTTTCAAATGTTGAAGTTTTGTTTAGATTATGTTTAAAATATTCAATTGCTCTGAAACTTTGCCAACGTCTAAAGCAAGTCCTCTACTTTCTGGAACATATTTGGTTTTATAAGTTACATGTATTTTTATCCTATTTTGGGGCAATTTAAGTAACATGGTTAAAATCGGTCAAAAAGAGAGACTTTTTGAGGGTAATATTTCCGAGCCATTCATAATACAGGTGTTGTATGGGGATTAATACCGAACTCATTATAATCTCACAAACATACTCATTATCCCATTGTCCCCACTATTGTCTCCCTATCATATGCCCCACACCCACCCACCCACTTACCAACTCACACACACACACACACACACACCCTCTCATACACACACGTACACACACAAACACGCACGCACACTCCTCTTCACCCTCTCTTTCTCTCCTTCTTACGTCGTCTCTAAGTACTTAATTTTGCGTTATAATTCCTTCATGACTTTCAATCCCTCTCTTTGTCACAAATTTCTCCGGTCCCCTTCCACATTCACTCTCTTTATCTTTCCTCTCTCTCTCCACCTCCCTCTGTCTCTCTTCTCCTTCTCTTTATCTCTCTCCTATTACTCCCGTTACACTTCTCTATAAACCCCTCTTACTTCTATCCTCCCCTCTCCCTCTCCCTTTTGTTTTCTCTCTATCAATTTTATTTGCGGTCTGTATAATTCATTTTTCATATATTTTTCACGCAAATAAATTATACAGTTTTCAAGGAAATTTAAAATGTTGTCTTCCTTTAATTCAAAGAGATATTTAATTAGATATATTTTGGTTTCCATTCAACATAGTGAGTTGGGTTTTTTTTTATGCCTCGGCGACGAAGTCTCGCCGGAGGCATTATGTTTTCGGATTGTCCGTCCGTCCCACTTTCGTTCTCACGATAACTTGAGAACCGTGTGACGGATCATTCTCATTTTTGGTACATGTATACATACTGGGGTGACAATGATCTGATTAGATTTTGGGGTCACAAGGTCAAAGGTCAAAGGTCACAGAGGTCAATAAATAGGTGAAATAGCTCGTTCTCACAATAACTCAAGAACTGTTTCACTGATCATGTTCATTCTTGGTACATGTGTGCATACTGGAATGACAATGATCTGATTAGATTTTGGGGTCATGAGGTCAAAGGTCAAAGGTCACAGAGGTCAAGAAATAGGTGAAAATAGCTCGTTCCCACAATAACTCAAAAACCATTTCACTAATCATCTTCATACTTGGTAAATGTGTGCATACTGGGGCAACAATGATCTGATAAGATTTTGGGGTCATGAGGTCAAAGGTCACAGAGGTCAATAAATAGGTGAAAATAGCTCGATTCTCACAATAACTCAAGAACCGTGACTCTAATCATCTTCATACTTGGTAAATGTATGCATACTGGGGTGACAATTATCTGATAAGATTTTGGGGTCGTGAGGTTAAATGTCAAAGGTCACAGAGGTCAATAAATATGTGAAAATAGCTTGTCTCATGATTACTCAAGAACTGTTTCATGGATCACCTTCATACTTAGTACATGTGTGCATACTTGAGTAGCACTGATCTGATTAGATTGAGACTTTTTACAAGGTCAAAGACATATTTGTATACATGTACATAAAAATAGAACAGATGAATGTTCCATATATTTCTGATCTGGCAATGGCGGAGGCATAAATTTCGACCGTGCGCGGTCGAGGATTCATCTAGTCTTGTTTGTTTTTTGGGGTTTTTTTTTTTGGGGGGGTATTGAAATTTTCAATTATTTTGGATTAGATCCTTTTAACAGGTATTGATAGAGTAAATCATGAGAAAATAAAAATTCGTCGGGAGGATTTGAATTGGCTTCCTCAATCTTCAATGTACAAGCAACCCGTTCATTTACCAGCTTTTTCTCTCAGTATGTAAACAATAATTTATTCTGAATATGAACATCACAATCAGTGGAAGGAAAGTTGATCAGATCAAACAGTTCACATATATTGGTAGTGTCATCTCAAATGATGCATACAGCACTAGAGAAATAAAAACTCGAATTGCACTAGCCAAGAATGCATTCTCAAAACATAGCAGAACACTGACAGCCAAAAAGCTAAAACAAAGCCTAAGAAAGAGGCTTGTCAAGTGTCTGGTCTGGAGTGTTGCTTTATATGCATCAGAGACGTGGACGATAAAGAAAGCAGAAGAAAGGAGGATTGATAGCCTAGAAATGTGGCTGTGTAGGAGAATGGAAGGAATTAGCTGGAAAGATCGTGTCACAAATGACGAAGTACTGAACAGAGTGAATGAAGTAAGGATCTTGAGAGAAACAATCAGGAGACGAAAGAAGAACTGGTTGGGGCACATCCTGAGGGGGAATAACATGCTCAGAGATGTGCTGGAAGGGAAAATGAAAGGCAAAAGGGGAAGAATTAGACCAAGGATTGGGATGGTGTCGGAACTGAAAGAGGCAGAAACGTATGAAATCATCTGTCCCAAGACAGAGAACAATGGAGAAACTACTAAAGGCTCTGGTGTGTGGACCTGCCCTTAGGCAGCAACCGAAGAAGAAGATGTAAAAAAGTTTTTAAAGTTTAACATGGAAGACATCTCTAAGTCCCTAAGTAAAAAAAAGCGTTGACAATTTTACAGCAAACAAAGCGTGGTGGATATGAAAACGTTACCTTTAACTTTTGCTGTAGCTCTGAAAACGTATAGATCTGCTAGCACCAAGATAATTATGAGTTATGGCGAAAAGGGCTGAATTAGAGCTACATCGTCTTTTTATCTGGGCTGGTGATCTGGTTTAAAGATCACTTTCTGATTTCACGAAAGGAAGGTTCTACAAGTGGTGTAAACATGGCAAAAGGCGCTATCAACAATCAAGTTCTAGCTGCTGTGATGAAGCAAACACTGCCCAAATACGTGTTGTACATATAAGGTTTGGAAGATGTTTACCCAAGGAGTGTTTGAAGCTCCTTGGTTTACCCTTCCCATGTCATGTCGGTGTAGATCATGACAGTGACTCCACCTACGTACACTGGCTCCTTGATGACAATGCTGCACTGAATGATCTCTAAGAGAGATATAAGAGCTTCTTCCAGGATACCATGAACTTACTGGGAATAATAGAGGCACAGCTCCAGAAAATAGGCCTAGCCTACGCTATCTACCTCATCGTACGTGTCATAAAGTGTATCGTATCTACATCTCACCGAACGGATGGATGATATCGATATACGTCTATATACTTCACATGGGTTACCGATGTGTTCTTGACTATGAAAATTATTATTATGAAATTATGCAAGGTTCATTTTTCTCAAGAAGCTTCAGGAGCTTGACGCCAACGAACGTTAAATTTCCGAGGCTGATGCATGTTCATACAACGAAGCATGTCCATACATTGCTTAATTAACTAGTCAGTCATATCCACCCAAGCCATGGGACGATCATTGCCGTTGAGCTGGAATGTAAATCATTTCGAACGGCAGCTACATTTGAGACTCACGCCCTTGCCAGACCTATCACTAACAATTTGACGAGTTTTTATCTGTATGGCTCAGTTATATTAATGTAGAATACTGAGATGTAGATTGAATTACATGGACGTGGAGTGGTGCTTGTCTTACGCGAGTTTCATTTACTCTCCATGACTCGAACAGACCATTTAACCCTTCCGCTGCGGCAGGCCCATATATGGCCCACTGGGAGGTAACTCGCTGAGACGGCAGGCCCATATATGGCCCACAAAATAGATTTATTTTCAGAGCAATATTTACCCGCTATTTAGAAAGAATAAGAAGTAAAAATGTACTGAAATCCCTTCTAAGAACACCAACTACCGAGTGAGTAAAAAAAAACTTTACACCTAGAAAAATGTCAATAACAAGAAAACCAATTTGTAAACCCCAATTTATTTTACATATTCTGAAAGAGTAACTCGTCCCGCATCTTCTGGTACCATTTTTGTGTGGTATGTCTTTACGCTTGGATGAACACTACGCATTGTTTGCGAACATGTCAATTTCGAATTGTGCCAGAATGGGAGTAAAATCAAAACAACAAAAAGTTAGAAAAAAGCAACTTCATCCTGATCAAAATAGCATAACTTTTTAACGAAAATGTCTTCCGCTAAATAACTTGGCAGGGATGTTGGTACATATATTGACTACATTTTGTATGAAAATGAGACAGATCTGTAGAGTCAGGCATGAGTGAGCACACGTCAAAGACAAAATAATCACTTTTCAAAAGTGTCAGTGGCAATTTGCTCTTTAATGTGTATTCATTCGTGCATTACTTCACGAGTCGATCTAATTTTCATACAAAATGTAGGCAATATGTGTAACAACACCCCTGCCAAGCTATTAAGCGGAAGACATTTTCGTTAAAAAGTTACGCTATTTTAATCAGGATGAAGTTGCCTTTCCCTAGCTTTTTGTTGTTTTGATTTTACTCCCATTCTGGCACAATTCGAAATTGACATGTTCGCAAACAATGGCGTCGTGTTCATCCAAGCGTAAAGAACACCATACAAAAATGGTACCAGAAGATGCGGGACGAGTTACTCTTTCACAATATGTAAAATAATTTGAGGTTTATAAATTGGTTTTCGTTTTATTGACATTTTTGTAGGTGTAAAGTTTTTTTGACTCACTCGGTATTACTATCCTGTTAAAAAATCATACCCTTTCAATTTGAAATTTCCAAGAAAAATGTGATTTTGTAACAACCACGGATCTCTTCTTGTCTGCTTTTTCGCAAACGATCCTTGTGTACATAAACACACGGGTGATAGAAGCGGACTCGTACAGCCGTACGCGCGCGCCAGTTATCCCACAATCCTTTGCGTGATACCATCGGGTCGAGCGTTCTTTTCGTTATTTTAGGGGGAGCAGGGGTGTAGAGTGAAATACACATTGGAAAGACGGACATGAAATAGTATAAAAGCGAAAGGAGTAAAGACGAAAAGCACAATTTTCAAGAAGTGAATCCAAAGAATACCGAGTCAAAAAAGGCTGAGCTTTCTTCCCCCGTTGAAGGACTGTTTTCAAAATAAAATAAATTTTGTTTGGGAAATAATTTAATTACTAGTACGCGACAGGAGCAATACATTGCTAAACGCGTAGTTTCTTTGAATATCACAGTTGACCAAATCCATGTACTTTTATACCAAGTCAAATTAACGATTTCGTTTAACTTTTTTTTTTTAACTCGCTAAATTACAACCACTGATTTACACTCTATTATTATTTTCTTGAAAAAACTTGTAAAAAGTTTATTTGAACCCATTTTAGAATGTTTATCTAAGCATGTAAGGATATTATGTAGACTTTATCATATGAGACTATGTGCTTGATGATACAAAGCTTACATGTAAAAAGAAGTAGATTTGCTTTCATAGGAGATGGTAACAAAAAGGCTTTGAACATTACAGGGTAGTCCATATTATGTCTATTGTCTCCATCCCTATCATCAATAACTATTCTTTGCGGAGCCCGGAGTATACCTTCTCACTATTGTGTCTCCAAGGCATCTCCAAGGCATAGTCATGGCACCCAATATCCTGGTATCACAAGCTGTTAATTAGTGATAGCTTTGCTTGTTATCACTGACAACTTAGCCCATATTCTACTGATGAAGGGGCTGTGAAAATTGTAATACAGGCAGATAACTTGACACATAATTTCATGTAATATTGAATTTTTCCCTAATTTTTTTTCTCGACCTTTTCGGTCTACAAATACATGTGTGCCAATAATAAAAAAAATATTAAAAAAAAATATTGATAAAGAGTAAAATTTTCATACATACAATATTATTATGTTTCAATAATAAAATGTATCAAACTCTGTGGATATGGGCGATTGTGATGTCCCATGCCAATCTTTCTAGATCGATCACTTTTTTTCAGTAAACACCATGTTTCTCCTCTCCATTTCTTTTTCTTCCTTTGTTCGTTTTCATTTTTTTTTGTAATGTCTGTTTTTGTCGCGCAAGGGTTCCGTAAGGGTGTTTTCACGGAGAGAGAGAGAGAGAAAGAGAAAGAGATGACAAGATTACAATTGCGTGTTTCACTGGTAGGATGAGGATGATAAGGAAGGATAAAGGGATATAGAGAGAAGGATTGCATCCATCCATTTCTGTTATTTTGATATGTCTTTTTAGAAATATGTCATTATTTCGTTGTCGGATTTTCATTTCATTTCCTTTTCCTATTTTAGTCCCCCCCCCCCCTCTCTCTCTCTCTCTCTCTCTCTCTCCCTCCCTCTCTCTCTCTCTCTCTCTCTCTAACAACATCTTATTCTCTTTTCTCTTTTTTTCTCCTCTGGGTGTTTGAAGTCGATATTTTTCTAGGCTAGCTTGTTTTCTACTTCAAGCTTTTAATTGCATTACAAATTTGATTTAATTTACCATTTTTGATGAAGATGACGATAATATGACAACGATGAATACAATAAGCCCAATGAGATTATAGACATATGAAACTGATGAACGATACAGGGATTTAAAAAAATAACAAACACGATTTAAATTGTTATTATGTTATTTTTGCGACGCTTAAATTTAATCACATTGAAAAAGATGAAATGATTTAATCCTATAGCGTTCAGAAAGAGATGTGGTTAAGAAAGCAAAATAATATATTATATCTTGTGTATTATGTCGCTGTTACATACAAACATTTTTGTTCAGATGTGTGAATATGTAGCCAATGTAATTGTTTTAGGGGGCGAGGGGGATGGGTGTTTGACTCCAATTTATATACATTTGTATCAGTTTTGCTAAGTTTTCTTCCGTCTTCACTTTTCTTCCTCCCAATCTTGACCTTATTTTTCTTTTGAAGACATTTTCCCCATGTTTGTTTGTTTATAATTTTTATGTACTTATTCATTGCGAATTACCGTAAATATCTGACTTTGCTATAACTAAGCTCAGCAAAAATAGTGATTTCATGAAGTTCAGTACATTACGAAAATAATGCGGGTATGGTCATTCATCCTATACCAAACACAAAATTGTGTTATTATGTTCGTATGAGGCACATAGAGAGACAGAAGCAGAGAGTATGGAAGAAGACGGATAAAGAGAAGAGGAGAGAGATAGAGAGAACAAGAGAGAGTTGGATTCTTGATACAACTTTTTTTGTTTTATTATTTTTCTTGTCCCATTTAAAACGTGTTTTAACACGATAAAAAACAGTAATTTAGGCTTGAATAGTACACAGCAGGATATGTATGGATTATTGGTGTGCAATCATACAAACACCACCCTTTTTGAATTTCCTCTTTTCAAAGAATGACTAGCATGACAAAGGGACCCGTTATATAACATGCTATAGAACTCCTGCTACTCTGAGAGTTTTCTTACAAACTTAGCAGACGACGCATTGTGCTTGGAGACGAATAGCCGGAAGTTCATACAATTGCCAGTGTCAAGCCGTGCGTGCTGTCGTGCGTGCGATCAATAATAGCTGTTTTGTACACAAACATAATAGGAAAGTCAACATATCGAAAAGCCGTGAAAGAGGTTACATTTTTATTTTAAAACTTTACACCTTTATCCTCCACGATTGTAGACCATATTTCAGCAAGTTAAAGAAGAAACTGAGCTTTATAAGTTTTGTGTTCAAACTTTATTATGATTCACATTTAAAAAAGAGAAAACAGATTTTTGAAGTGAAACTACCCCCAAATTTCGGCCGAACTATCCAAGCTGAGAAATGGCTCCGTCACAGGGGAGTGAATTCGCAAATACCGCCCCGCAGCGGAAGGGTAAAAAAAATAGATTAATTAATAATAAAAAAAAAATTAATAAGCCTTTGGTCATGGCTCTGTATGCTGGTTTGCTTTGCAGAAGAATAGTTTCATGAATGATGTTATATTACCAACAATCCAACTTTCTGAAATCACAGAGAGATTTTGTGCAACACTGATCTGCTTCCCAGCTAACAATTGGACGTTCTCTGAACGTTTTAAGAACGTTCCAAATTCGTTCTATGGACGTTTTGTCAAAACGTTTAGAAAACGTCCTTTTGTGGAAGGTTTTGGACGTTAATAAAACGTTCCAAATGGACGTTTAGAAAACGTTTTCTAAACGTTTAAAAACCCCAAAAGAACCTTTCGAAAAATTTTAAGGACCTGTAGAAAACCTTTGGAACCTTATAAAAGTCCAAAAACCTTTTACAACGTTCTGTGGACGTTCTACGGACGTCCAGAAAACCTTTAAAAAACCTTTGGAACGTTCCATGGACGTTCTGCGGACGTCCAGAAAACCTTTAAAACGTTCCAAAAAACGTTCTGCGGACGTCCAGAAAACCTTTGGAACGTTCAGAAAACGTTTTAAGAATGTCTATAGGAACGTTTGGAGAACCTATTAAAAACTTATGTAAACAATGTAATAAATAAAAATGTTATTATTTGCACCTCAAGCTCTTGGCCAAATTGTGGAATGGCACTTAAGAGTGAAGTGTCTCCAATCAAAATCATGCTTAAAGGGCAGACCTGAGTGGGATTCATTTGGACTTAACTCTATATATTGCTTCGGTAAATTTATAGTTTATTGAAAGTATCGTTTGTAATGGTTAGTTATTACTTCTTTTGTTATGTTAGTACATTCCAATACTGAATTAGTGTTTTTTAATATTTATGTGTGTTTCAGAACAATATTACAATAAAACGAAACACCAAAGCATGAATTAATTACTGCTAAATAGAAAAAAAATCATTAAAAACGTTTATTTCCATATGTCCAACGTATTATATGCAAATTACGACTCATTTGCATAAAGTCCTATTTGGACGTTTTAAAAACGTTCATAAACGTTCAATAAAATATGTTCAGTTATAAGGTTCCAAATAAAACGTTTTGTGAACGTTTTGATTAAAACGTTCCATTTTGTAACGTCCAAAGAACGTTTAAAAACGTTCTTTTTGGAACCATTGTTTTTTCACAAATTGAAAGTCCAACTTGGACGTTATATAAACGTTTTCTAAACGTTCATTTGAGACGAGGACCTACGGGACCTGAATAAAACATTTTTGAAACGTTCTGAAAACGTTTTGTGTTTGCTGCGTTAAGTTTTCTTGTAGAACCTGCCTAAGTTTTCTTCTTCTTGTTTAGACAATAATGTTAGAGGAGTTAACGTTACTACAGAGGAATCAGCTTGGCGTGCATCAAATCCAGAGTTATTAATTGCTCATGACACTCAGCCGGATAAGGGAAGCTATTGGTCCCGAGCTAAGAATCAATTAGAACGGATTTATAGGTAGAACCACGGTTGCTCAATGAAGAGGTAAAACTGAACAAAATGCCTGCAGTGCTGACTTTGTCAATGTCAAGAAAGCTTTCGATTCCATCCATCGAAAGAAGATGATGAAAAATGTCTACGGTATACCATCATGACCATCAAATCCATGATCAAATCTACTAAATACCATTGACAACGTGTACACTGTTAAACACAAGGGCTAAAGTTGTGACACCAAATTGAGAGATGGAAGAATTTAGCATTCTTGCTTGCAGGAGTTTTGCAAGGAGATACTCCTATACCCTTTGTCTTCACAATAGTTCCTGAGTATGCACTTAGACTAAGAGAGATAGCTATAGAGGACTCTAAATACCTTGGGTCATAGGTAAATTTAATAGAGTCTGATGTCACGATCAGTTGGACAATACCCTGAAAGCTCTGAATAAAATGAGTGCCATCTGGAAGTCAATCTTGCCTTGAGGAATCAAATTATAGGCTTAAGAATAATGTTGATGGTCATTGCTTTCGACACTCAGCCCAAGGGTGTTCTGCCCAAGGGCAAGGTTAGCGAGAGAAACATCCTAAAGAAGACAATGGTAAGTCGTGATTATCAATTCCATTATTCCATTTTGTTGAGTTAATTTCTAGTAAGATGCCATGATTCTTGTCGTGTATAAAACTTGGCCCCAGGTCCACTTTGTCCCATTGTCCAAAAACAATGATAACTCAGCCATCCCTTACCTTGTATGAATAAATTAGATACCATTGGAGGGAGGAGATTTTTGGCTTTGTGTTACTACTCAAGTTGGTGTAAAACCAACACAATCTTCACTACTTTGATATTAAGTCTTGTTGCGTTTATTTTGATACGCACTGTATAAAATGAGTTTCCAGTTTAGAAAAAAGTCATGAAAATATATAATACTAAATAAATATATTAAAACAAAACTTCTTTGCAATTTTGAAAGGGACTTTTTACACGTTAAAGTTTACAATTTTTTCATAATAAATGTGATAATTGAGGTGAATATGAAGTGCCATTTTCAAAAATTTTTAGAAAACATTTTGTATGCTATAGAGCGATTTCATGCTGTATTTTACAGGGAACTTTACCTCTTTTTGACATAGAAATTATTATTATTATTATTTTTTTTTTTTTATGGTGATCCTCAAATATCACCAGAATGGTCACAAGAACCAAGATTTAACTTGACTCGAATACATATCTTTTATAATTGATATAAAAACAGTACTCTGTCGTATTGGACACAAAAATAATCGATATAACAAAGAGACCCCCCCCAAAAAAAAAAAAAAAAAAAAAAAAAAAAAAAAAAAATAATAATAATAATAATAATAAAATAAAAAAAGATAAAAAATAAAAAAATAACTTAGCTTTTAAAACACTTACCACGTATGAAATCGTAGAAGAACTGATTTGGAATCGAGTGCTCTGTGGGTCAAGGTAATCATTTGTAAAGATGGATGGAACTCCATTAAACTGAAAGATGATGAACGAGATCACGAATACCCTGCGAACTATTAAAGGAAGGTCAGAAATCGAAACAACTATTTTTCATTGTAACATGTGGGGTAAAAACCTGAATACAACAACTCTAATTCGGTGTTTTCGCGGGTCACTCAAACGTTTTGAGAATTGCGATTCGGGAAAGTCCAACGGGCAAAAACCTTTTTCTCCTTTTCCCCCTTTTTTGCGGCAAAAGCTTACAAAAAAGAAAGAAGCTTTTACCGTATAAAAACGACTGTTGGATTTTCTTAAATCGCAATTCGCGTCAATAATGCGTATGTCGAATCAAAAAGGCGTTTTTATCGTATATAAAAACCTTTTACCACATTAAAAAAAACAAATGTAGGATTCTGACATTCTATTCTTTGCAAACTCTCTCATGTCCAACGGTCGTTTTTATAAAAAAAAAAATATATATATATTGTTACATTAACAAAAAAAAAAAAATGGGAATTTATCCAATTACAATATTATCAAAACGTTTTTGTGCCCCGTGAGAACCCTTGTTTAACAACCTAAATTTGTTCAGTACTTTCTGATGAGGTATCGATGAGTAACCATAGGGGAAAGTTTATTTTGCAGACACAGATATGCAAGTAAGTTGCGTATAAATGTAATACTTTATTGCACTGCTCAACTTACCTTGGATACATGTAAGTTCAGTTGATGGTCCCTGAAGGGGCCTGTATCCAGGGCGGCATTCACACGTAGCTTGACTCTTCAAAGATGACACACAACGTTCTACCTCCAAATTGCACGCGGGAAAACACTCACCTGTAAAGGACAAGGTAGAAATGGGAGAATCATTAGAATAACGGAAGATACAACACTCCAAAAAAAGTCAATGAGACTATAACTGAAACAATGGACCATAGGTCTACTACAATATTGTACAGATTCATATGATATTGAAAGCCGAGAATTGTTCTTTCTTCAGGAAACTGAATAGGTCATATAGAAGGGGTTTGGTTATAAAGTATTTTTAACAAAAATAGTAATGATCGAAAAAGGAATAATCGAAAATTGTCTAATTCTGGGATTTTTTATTTGTTTATTTTATTTATATACTTATTTATATTTTTTGAGGGGGGGGGGGGTAGATATGATTATCTAGTTCACTAGTTTCGGTTGAAATACTGTTGAGGTTAAAAGGGGCGTGTAACATTTGGTTTGAATTTCATGGAGAAATTGACATTAATTAAGGTTACATGAGCATTTAAATATGTTTCCTTTATGTTACTATGAATACAACTATAAAATATGTTTACAAGTTTACATTTTGCCTTTTTGATGTCATTAGTAACAGGAAAAGTGATATTCATTTTGAAACGACATAGACCGCTAAGAGTGTTTTATTATGCATGAGTTACATGGTGAAGAATAAAATATTTAAACAGATTTCTATGCAGAATTTATAGACTTGCATGAAGATAAAGAGACAACTCCATGCTACGGATACGTAGTGTTTGAGTCAAGTTGACATACCCACATTGGCGGTTCAATTTATTTTTCACTTCAGATTTGAAAGCTACTTTAAAGAATCCCGTCTTTCATATTGTTACGGATAGAACGTGTTTTTACATTCTTTTGCGTAATTTGATTAATGCGTTGACGTCAGAGGCGTAGTGGTTCTACCTTTGGCCGTCGAGGGCGTTATCTAATTGTACGCCAATTTGTTTTCTTCGAGCGAAGTTTGAAGTTTACCCGAATCCTCAATATTTTCGCTAATCCATCCGAGCTCAATGTTGTAAGTGTTGAATTATACCTCATTTTGTAGCTTAGATATTGGATAATGATATGAAGCCTGTTTTGTAATGAATTATGCTTGCAAATGAAGAGTATTTTGGTGATAGATTATTCTATGTTGCACAGTGCCTGTGTGTATTGTTACGTAAGTCCGTAATGGCTTGTATGAGGTAGTGCATAGGGAATGTACACGTATCGTATAGGCAAAGTTGACTATTGTTTTGCGGCACTGTTCTTACGGTAAATCCATTAATAAGAAAAGATATGTACTATGTCGATATAAATTTAGCTTATTATTTACATGTAAGTCACGCAGGGATAATTTGTGGCATTTATATACAAGTTCAAGTGGGATTTGTGCTGTCATTGTGTACAAGAAGGTCATAATTATAGGGTTGTGAATTTGATTAGCACACTTCGGTGCATTTGGTTAAAATATTCATGCCATTGTTATTCTTGTTAAATGTTATCAAAGTGGGACTTGTTAAGGTTCTTGATTATATTAAGTCATGGATAAAACAATGGGCAAAAAGATTCAAGACAGGTAGCATACTCTGTATTGTGTTTGTTACAAAGTTGATTATGTAGACAGCAAATTTTATTTTTTTTTTTTTGTTTATCAATTGCAGATTGAACGTGTTGAACGTGACATTAAACATCGTATCGTAACACATGCTTCTAGAATGGATTCCTTTGTTGATTGGGTGATGAGGGCCGAGAGTTGATTGACGATAACATCAGTTCAATAACAGCTATCGCCAAGATGAGTTACGACCAGCCTGGTAAATATTATGATGCATTAGGAATGCCGGTCGGAGACCTCAGAGAGATGCCGGAACTGAGGCCATGGGACTCTGTAAGTCAACAGCAGTCAACAGCAACCACCTCTACAACTACCAGGATGAGACTGGCGGCCAAGAAGGCAGCTTTAGAAGCTGAAGCAGCTGCTTTTCAAGAACAACGATATATATAATACCAGGAGCTGAGGCTTAAGCAACGTAGGAGAGAAATGGAGTTAAAGGCTCAGTTAAGAGTAGCAGAAGCTGAAGAAGAGGTACTTTCCCAGCGAGGACAGACCTCGGCCCACGGAACACCTAGCTCTGTACGGCATCAGGATATACTTTCAAGAGATCAAGGACATAGCGATGTTCGCTATCTAATCGACGCCATAAGTCTCCCAAAACCAGAAATAATGAAGTTTAATGGCGATCCACTCAGGTATCATGAATTTATGACTTGTTTCAACAATACAATATTGAGATCTTCACTCGATTGTGGTGGAAAGTTGATGTGGTTATATCACTTGTGTGAGGGCTCGGCAAGAACTGTCATACAAAGCTGTATGGTGATGGAGCCAAGTGAAGGTTTCGTAAGGGCACGAGAACTCCTATCTGAACGATTTGGCTCAGCATATAAAATTGCGGAGGCATGGCTAAGGAGAGTCACTGATGGAAACATGGTAAATGCTAGTGATCACAACGGCTTGCTCAAGTTTTCAGATGACCTGAAAAGCTGTATGGAAACTTTGAAGGCCTTGAATCTCACAGGAGAAATTGGTAGCCAGAGGGAATTGGTGAGAATAGTGGAGAGGTTGCCATTTTACCTTCAGAATAGCTTGTTGAAGGTAATTCGAGTCATCAGGCAGCAGAAGCGCCATCCTGATATTGGTGACTTAGTCAGATTTGTCACAGAAGCTGTCATGGAAGCAAATGATCCTGTCTTTGGACGACGTTCTTCAGAAGGCAGGGATGAGAAGTCTACCAAGTCTAAGCGACAGGGTAGCTTTAGGAGTGCCAAGGGATCATTCTCTACTGGAGAGCAGGAACAGAAAGAGAAAGTTCCGTTTAAGGCCAAGGATCAGAAGGAGAGCGATAAGGTAAAAGACTGTGTGTTATGCCATAAGAAGCACACTATCTTCTCCTGCGAGAAGTTCAAAGAGATGACGTCAGTGGAAAGAGTACAACTAGCCAAAAAGAAAAGGTTGTGCTTTAACTGCTTGAAGCACGGGCATATGTTGGCGAAGTGTTACCTGAACCGCACTTGTACTGTGAAGGGATGTGGACGAAAGCATACTCGGTTCCTACATGTCGGGAAGGAGATCCAGGAGAAACCAGCAGAAACTGAGATGAAACCTGAAGTTACAGAGCAACAGACTTTTGCTGAAAGCAGTAGTGCTACAGGGGCCGGTGGCATAAGAGTGGCACTTCCTATAGTTGCAGTCCGAGTGAGTGCTGGTGCTGGTTTTGTCGATAGTTATGCCCTCCTTGATAATGGATCTACCAGCAGTTTTTGCACCGAAGAACTTAAGGAGAAGCTGCAGGTGTCTGGTAGGAAGCAAACGCTAAGTGTTTCAACTTTAGAAAAGGAAAGGAGCACTATGGTATGTGAGGTACTCAGCCTCACAGTAGAAGGAAAGGCAACAGGTGAGAGAAGGGAACTTCCTCGTGTATACATGAAAAAGAAGATCAACATAAGTCCTAATCATTTTGCCAAGAGGGCGGATGTATTCAAATATTCACATTTGTGTGATTTGGACATTCCTGACATTGATGCACCAAAGATTGAACTTCTTATTGGACAGGATGCTAATGAAGTTCTTGTACCACTTGAAGTAAAGACGGGAAAGCCGGGTGAGCCTTTTGCAGTAAGGACCTTGCTAGGATGGGCTTTGAACGGCCCTCTCGATGCACAAGACTCGCTCAAGCATGTCTCTTCAAGCTATGTGGACACTGAGGGAGCAACTTTGGATGATCAGCTAAAGCGGTTTTGGTCGATTGAATCCTCTGATACCCTTCATTCTGACGTAAGGGAGATGTCTGTTATGGACAGGAAAGTTCTACAACTCTGGGAGGATAAGACCAAGATAGTTGCAGGACACTACGAGTTACCAGTTCTTTTCAGGGAAAGACTGCCTCAGTTAGAGAACAATCATGTGATGGCCCAACAGCGACTGGTTTCACTCAAGAAGAGGCTCCTCAAAGACAGCCAGCTAAAGGTCAAGTACAGTAAGGCTATGGAAGAACTTATCAGCGAGGGAAATGTAGAGGCCGTAGACGAGTCGTCAGAGCCACCAGAAGGTATGGAATGGTACATTCTACACCACCCAGTGTTCAATCCGCACAAAACCGGATAAGGTTCGCGTCGTATTTGACTGTGCTGCGAAATATAAGGGGACATCTCTGAATGATGTAGTGTTACAGGGGCCGGATATGACTAACAATCTGCAAGGTGTGTTGCTGAAGTTCAGGAAAGAGTCGGTTGCTCTCATGGCTGACGTGGAGGCTATGTTCCACCAGGTACTCGTCCCAGCAGATGACAGAGATGTCTTGAGGTTTCTTTGGTGGCCGGAAGGAGATCTGGAGCAGACACCTAGAATTTATCGTATGTGTGCTCATTTGTTCGGGGGTACCTGGAGCCCGAGCTGTTGCTCATTTGCCTTGCGGCAAACAGCAAAGGACTTTGGGGAGCAGTGCAGTACAGAAGTACCAAGAGTTGTAGAGCAAAACTTCTTCGTTGATGATTGTCTTGTTTCAGTTGAGAAGGAAGATGATGCAGTAAAACTGTCAGCAGAGATAAGAGAATTGTTGCAGAATGGTGGATTTCGACTAACTAAATGGTTGAGCAACAGTCCGAGGGTTTTACAAGGCATACCAGAGTCTGATAGAGCCAAGAAGGTTCCTGGAATTGACTTGAATTTTGAGGCCCTACCAGTAGAGAGAGCACTTGGTATGATGTGGGATACAGAGATGGACAGCTTCATCTACAGGTTTCAGCCTAAACCCAAACCTTTAACTCGAAGAGGAATATTGAGCACAGCTTCTTCTATCTACGACCCTTTGGGTTATGCTAGCCCATTTGTCTTAAGAGGGAAGTTGATTCTTCAGGAATTGACAAGGAAGAAGCTGAGTTGGGATGAGCCAATTCCCGATCTTGATGCCAAGAACTGGAGAGCTAGGATTGAGGAACTTCCTGAGATGGAGCCTGATGCCTCTGAAGATGCTTATGGAGCAGCCACATACCTGGTAGCCAAGAACACTGAAGGACAAGTCTGCAGCAGTCTTGTCTTTGCCAAGTCTCGCCTAGCTCCTCTAAAAAAAGACTACCATCCCTCGACTGGAACTGATGGCAGCTACTGTTACAGTGAAATCAGATGTCTTACTGAGGAGAGAACTGGATCTACCCCTTAGACTGTCTACGATTCACTCTGCCACCAAGGTGAATCAATGGCACCATCTCAACAGGAAGGAGAATCCAGCTGATGATGTAAGCAGAGGTATGAGTGCACGGGATCTGGTGACTAGCAGGAGATGGCTTCACGGGCCAGAATTCATCCTACTGTCTGACGAGGTAAGGAGCCAAGATCCAGATTCTGATGATATACTAGACAGTGATCCAGACGTGAAAGCTGTAAAGGCCTTCGCTGCTGAAGCTAAAGAGGAAGTACCACTGGCATCTACTGATCAGCTATTGAACTATTTCTCCAAGTGGTACAAGCTGAAGAAGGCGGTGGCGAGGATCTTGCAGTTCAGAATGTATCTGCTAAGTAAGGTACTGAGGAAACCATTTGACCGTAAGAAATCTTTGTCAGTTGAAGACCTGGTGAAAGCTGAACTAGCAGTCCTGAGGTATGTTCAGCAGCAGAGCTATCCAGAAGAGGTCAAGGTGTTGCAGAAAGATGTAAGAATGGAAAGAGAGAGCAAAGGACAGACATCCAGAGTACAGAAATCTAGCTCTCTTTCTAAATTGGACCCAAAGATGTTTGATGATGGCCTTATCCATGTAGGTGGACGTCTTCAGTATGCATCGGTAGAGGACAAGGTCAAACACCAATCATCCTTCCAAGGAAGCATCCTGTTGTGATGCTACTAATCAGGCACTTTCATCAGATGTCAGGTCACTCAGGCAGAGAATACGTACTCTCATTACTATGGAGAGAGCACTGGATAGTACGTGGCAGAGCAGCAGTGCGCCAGGTGCTTAGTAACTCCAAGCCCACAAAGATAGCTGACTTTACGAGTGACAGAGTGCAAGCAGAGAAACCACCATTTACCAATGTAGGAGTGGACTGTTTTGGTCCTTTCATGGTAAAGCAAGGAAGATCGTATGTAAAGAGATATGGATGCATTTTTACCTGTCTGGTGTTACGGGCAGTGCATATTGAGATTCTGCACGCTATGGAAACGGACTCTTTCATAAATGCTCTGCAGAGATTCATGGCTCGTCGAGGTCAACCAGAGGTCATCAGAAGCGACAACGGGACGAACGTCGTCGGGGCCGAACGTGAGCTGCGTGAAGGGATCCAGTCTTGGAACCAACTGAAAATCCAAGATCATCTGTTACAGAAACAAGTGGACTGGAAGTTCAACCCTCCTAGTGCTTCTCACATGGGGGGCGCATGGGAGAGACAGATCAGAACGGTACGCAAGGTTTTGAACTCTCTACTGAAACAGCAGGCTCTCTCTGATGAAGGCTTGTGTCCTCTGATGTGTCTGGTCGAAGCGGTGATCAACGGTCGTCATCTCACTGTGGTGTCCTGTGATTCTAGGGACCCCGAACCATTAACGCCAAACCATCTTTTGCTTCTGAAACAAAACAACGTCTTCCATTCCGATGTGTTTGGTAAGAGCGATCTCTACAGTCGACGAAGATGGCGTCAAATCCAGTATCTCGCTGACGTCTTTTGGCGCAGGTGGACTCGCGAGTATCTGCATGCCCTCCAACAGCGCGGGAAGTGGTCAACGCCTGTGAACAATCTAACTGTAGGTGACATAGTACTGATAATGGAAGATTTGCCGATAAATCAGTGGTTGACAGGTAGAATCGTAGAGACTTATGCTGGTAGAGACAATTTGGTCAGGACTGCAAAGGTGAAGACGAAGTCAACGACTCTTGTAAGACCAGTGCATAAACTATGTTTGATAGAATCAGCTGAACAATAGAACAATGATATGGACGCTTTCGTGAGTGTAACACTATAAAATGGACGCTTTAGCGGCAAAACTACGAAGAGCGAAGATTTAACAATCAATTACTTTATAAATTATGTTAAAAATTTCAGTTATTCGCAAATGTAGCCAAGAGATAATTATGGTGAGGATTTAATTTAAAAATTTGGTAAAAAACACAAAACTTCAAATTGAGTCTGGTGATAAGACTATATTTCAATACAGATTTGAGTCTAGTATGAAGACTACCCGTATAGGAATTTGGGGGTCTGCAAACGAGACTATATTTAAAATATTTAAATAAAGGTCTGAGAAAGAGACTAAGTTTTATTTGCTGTTGAAAAGGTCGGGTCTGAAAGTTGTAGACTATTTGGCTTTAGTTTTTTTTTTTTTTTTTTTTTTTTTTTTTTTTTTTTTTTTTTTTTTTTGTTGCTAAAGACTAGTTTGAGAATTGACAGTTAATGGAGTCAGGAAGGTAGACTATCCATAAAATGTATAAAGCTCATCATGGGTATCTCTTGACAGGATGATATTCATAATTTGGATTCGGTCAATATCAATTATTTCCTTTTGAGCGTTTTACATCAAACAAATAACTCGGACACAGCTGCTAGTAGCAGATTTGATATTGTTTATAATCATGACAGTTTATTACAGTACAAGTCATTTACAATGAGATTGTTCAAAAAATGTTTCATTGAAACAAAATAATGTATTCAAATATGAATATTCTTGGCTAAGATTATAGGATATTTTTCGACAAAATTGAAAGTTGCATAACTTAATTCACAACATTAATATAGATCATGAATTTATAGTAAAGAAATTAGTATTAATTTGGATGTTACAAATTTGCTGAGTTAATGCATTATTATACAAGTTATTTCGACTATAAGGGTACAGTCTGGTTCTTTATTTGAATGTTAAGTGCATGCTTGAAAGAAATTTTTGAGATGGATTTCTAAATGTAGTTCTCCAGTTTAGAAGCTCAGACATTTTAATAATGATTTTGGTTAGATCAAGTATCATGTATAGCAATGTCTTAGGTTACCATGGTTATGCCTAGTTAATAAGAGGCAGGTACTGTACATTTTATTTCAAGTGCAAGGAAAATGTTTTCATTTGCTTAATTAGTGATAGAGTTCAGATTAAAGTGCTGAGCTACTAACGGATTACCTTAGGCCATTTGGGTAGCGGTTATTGTTTTTCTTTTTTTTTTAACATTATTGTTGTATATGTAAATAGAATAGAAATAGAAGTAATAAGATATATTTAATTTTGGTTAATTTGATTTAATATGTCATCATTATTCCAGATGCTAGAAGGCTAATAGAAGTAAGCTTAAAGGGAATTTCGATATTTATTTTCTGAGAATAGGTAACTTGATGAATCGTTTGGTAAATGTAAATTTTATTTATTTTACATTTAAGGGGCCGGGACGTTACGGATAGAACGTGTTTTTACATTCTTTTGCGTAATTTGATTAATGCGTTGACGTCAGAGGCGTAGTGGTTCTACCTTTTGCCGTCGAGGGCGTTATCTAATTGTACGCCAATTTGATTTCTTCGAGCGAAGTTTGAAGTTTACCCGAATCCCCAATATTTTTGCTAATCCATCCGAGCTCAATGTTTTAAGTGTTGAATTATACCTCATTTTGTAGCTTAGATATTGGATAATGATATGAAGCCTGTTTTGTAATGAATTATGCTTGCAAATGAAGAGTATTTTGGTGATAAATTATTCGATGTTGCACAGTGCCTGTGTGTATTGTTACGTAAGTCCGTAATGGCTTGTATGAGGTAGTGCATAGGGAATGTACACGTATCGTATAGGCAAAGTTGACTATTGTTTTGCGGCACTGTTCTTACGGTAAATCCATTAATAAGAAAAGATATGTACTAAGTCGATATAAATTTAGCTTATTATTTACATGTATGTAAGTCATGCAGGGATAATTTGTGGCACTTATAGACAAGTTCAAGAGGGATTTGTGCTGTCATTGTGTACAAGAAGGTCATATAGGGTTGTGAATTTGATTAGCACACTTCGGTGCATTTGGTTAAAATATTCATGCCATTGTTATTCTTGTTAAATGTTATCAAAGTGGGACTTATTAAGGTTCTTGATTACATTAAGTCATGGATAAAATAATGGGCAAAAAGATAGGAATATTTGTGATATGACCAGAAAGTGGGTGCATTTTTATTGGATTCAAGACAGGTGGCATATAATGTATTGTGTTTGTTACAAAGTTGATTATGTAGACAGCAAATTTTTTTTTTTATTTGTTTATCAATTGCAGATTGAACGTGTTGAACGTGACATTAAACATCGTATCGTAACACATGCTTCTAGAATGGATTCCTTTGTTGATTAGGAGATGAGGGCCGAGAGTTGATTGACGATAACACATACAGTTCCACATTTTGATGAACTAAATCTGTGTCCATAATTTCTCTGGGCGATTTAATGATAACGAATATAATAACAATAATGATGATGATAATGTTACCATAGATAATAATGCAACGGTCTTTATTTAGCGCATTTTCCTTTAAAACAAGAGTTATAACCAAAATAAAGTATTTAAAAAAAAAATAGTTAAATGATATCGTAAGCACAAAAAGTACCCAGGATATAATGAGGAATAGATAGGATTCGGATATGTAAGTAAAACGTAATATTACACATTTCATTCATGATCGACTTAGATTACGTTTTACTAAGCAAAATGATTTACCTTGGCATATACCATCCTCAAGAGGTGTCCCATCTCTGCAAACACATTCATCTTGAAAGCAGATTTGAGTCTCATCACAAGTCATACCATTACACGTCAAATCTTTTGGGTTAGTTTTAATAAAGAAGAAAAAGTGAGCAGTCATCTTTACAAAAGATAATATTAATAAAACAATATTAAAAAATAAAATATAAATAAAATAAAATAAATAAATAAATAACCAAACAAGTTCAAAAGAAGTTCAAAAAACCAAGTAGCCTCTAGCCGGGGCCTCTCGCTCTTCCCCGGGAATCGTCGCGGTTCTCGGGACTCTGGGCTGTGCGATGCATCGCGTTTTCCTTGGCTGCGGGCCCGTAGTCTTGGGGATCGCGATGCTCTGCATATCTGTGGGTCTCGGGGGACGTGACGGTTGTGGGAGAGGCAGCGAGGGGCCTCGACCAGAGGCTTTAGTTCGCATGAGAATGTGTTAGTGTGAGAATGAGTTTATTTAGTGCTGTGTTTGCTTTCATCTGGAACCATCATGCTATCTATTATGTTTTTGGACTTCTTTTCTTTTGTTTATTAACGACATCGTTTATAAAAACCTATAATATGAATGATGTATTATACATAGGCCTATATCATGTTTTGTGAAAATGTTTGATACGTTTTACATTGTCCATTAAACGCAATTCAGCCTTTTGGCTGCTACGTTTGAAAAAAAAAGCCTTTCCATGCCAATAATATTTACATAAAAAGGCGGTTTGCTTTTTTTTTTTTTTTTTTTTTTTTTTTTTTTTTTTTTTTTTTTTTTTTTTTTTTTTTTGACGTATCATCAACACATATTAATTGCGATTTTAATATTCTCAAATGAAACCGACCCTAGAACGGTTCTTATCGATATTACAGGTAGAGCCCGTGAATCCTTGGGAAATGTACACGAAAGGGTTAGGGTTCTTACCGATTTCACAGGTAGAGCCCGTGAATCCTTGGGGACATGTATACGTGTAGGGTTAGGGTTCTTACCGATATCACAGGTACAGCCTGTGATTCCTTGGGGACACGTACACGTGTAGGATTAGAGTTCTTACCGATATCACAGGTAGAGCCCGTGAATCCTTAGTGACATGTACACGTAAGGGTTAGGGGTCTTACCGATATCACAGGTAGAGCCCGTGAATCCTTAGGGACATGTACACGTGTAGGGATAGGGTTCTTACCGATATCACAGGTAGATCCTGTGAATCCTTGGGGACATGTACACGTAAGGTAAGTAGCTTCCTCCATACAGATACCTCCATTGGAGCAAGAATCAGACGCACATCGAACAGCTGGAGATACTGTTATAAAAAGGGACGGGTAAAATACGGTAAATAAAATAGTGGGTGGGAAACATGTGACAAAAAGGGATTAAAAGATAGCGATTGACAATTTTAGTAAGCTGGAACTTAATCCTACACATATTTTGAAACACACACTACACCTATTAAGTCAAAGTATGCATAAAAGGAAATACTTGGACCTTTTACTTGGATCAGCGTTTATCCAATGAAGGTACCTGCAAATTATCACCTATAAATGGGCAATCCTTCGATGAGGCTTTTACAGAATGATTTTTTTTTGTGTGAAAATGTGTGTATTTCGTTCTTAACACTTTCTATCCTTTGTGAAAAGATCTTTCAACATTTTTTCTTTGTAAAAAAAAAAAAAGAATAAAAATAAATTTAATTTAATTTTTTTTAAAGTAAACAGAGTTCTGATATGGTTTCGTAAAAAGAGTGTCAGGATAATTAATAATGCCAAAAAAATTCCGATCTTCATCAATTAATAAAGTTATAAAGTCATCGGTGGTAGGTTGATTTCCAAGGCAGGAAGAGTTTGTTAGAAGGAACTTAAAGCTTGATAATAAACACTATTTAATAAATACTTGTATTATGCATACGGCCCATTATCTTACCTATGCACTCCAGTGATTCGTTTGTTGTTTTGGTATAGCCTTCATAACAGTTGCAGGTGTAAGAACCGATTTTATTCAAACAGAAACTGTTAGGAATGTCACCACATGGGTCACTTTCTTGGCATTCATTAAAATCTGAAAAACAAATGTTTTACATAATCATAATAAGGTAACATCATATTTCAAAACAGCAACAACAAATATTTCGACCCCCTGGACGCATCATTTTTTTTTCTAGAATAAAGCCAACAAACGTTATGATACTTTTTTTCTTTATGATTGTATTGTTTTATAAGTAAAGTAAAACAACACACTTGAGCATGATAAAAGGAGAAAACCGACAATGGCAAAGAAAAAAAAGTGACTTCGTACTATGTCTTTTGTACTCACGGTTAGAGTGGATTTGGTGATTTGGTCGCGTCCGGCTCAAAATGTTACGTATTGCAGGTGAAAACATACTTCTTTTCAACCTTGATATCCTATAATTTATTTGTATTATGTCACCGTTTCCAGTTATGATTTTTGGACAGTAGCAAATTTGAAATATTAGACAGTCATCTTTTCACACTCGATTTCCAAGAATCCCCCCCCCAAAAAAAAAAACAAGAACAAACAAACAAACAAAAGCAAAACAAAACAAAACAAAACAAACAAAAGCAAAAACAATAAAGAAACAAATACAAAACGCTTACCATACGTCTTTTTTACTTTTTGAGCCGCATGGATTAAACATGAAACTACACTTTTCTTGAATGGGTAAAACACCTCTTTTACTTCATAAAAATTATTTCAAATGTGATTTTTATGAAATTTGATTTAAATTTCGGAAGTAATAAAGCCCCTTTGAGTATGAAAAAAAAAAACTACCTTATACACGCAGGACCTACGTAAAACCAAATATTTCTAATTAATGATTCCAAATCCCCTCATTGAAAACATGTTTACTTTTGTTAACTATGTATCAATATGAAAAATTCAAAACTTTTCCCCAAAATGAATTATCGAAACCTTACTGATTTGGCCAAAGTTTGATAAAGGTGCCATAATAAAACATACATTTTGCCATATAAAGTTAATCGTTTAGAAAGAAACCACGTTGCGCCAATCCTGTTACAGTTACGACGAAGTCACAGCTCCCTATATTTCTGCTACACACACGTGACATTGGTTTCCCCGAATGGAAAGTTATCATTTGAGGAGTGAGAGCAGTTCACAGATACATTCCCGTCTACGTTGTCAGTTGCGGTCAATCTAAATGTAATTCCAGAGGAGAAATTTTGTCCAAAATCTGTCCGAATTGTTACATCACTGCAATTCAAAGAAGGCTCCTCAGTATCTAAAAAGAATATCATCCAAAGGAAATAGACAAAATGTTATGTTTTCAATCACTTGATTTACGTTTCCCCTATCTAAACGAGCTTCAAATGCAACCATCAACAGAATCTTCTACTTTATAAATCGAATTATTTTCGTAAGAATTAAAACAATTAGCTATGACCGAGACTCTGAAGGTACAGTTTTCTGTATTTGCAGAGTTGTCCGTTGCATTGCAATTTACAGTGGTGTTTCTGAAAGAGAAAATGTCATTTGATGTGTGAGAACAGACAGTTGTAACATTTCTATCCACGTTGTCAGAGGCAGAGGGATTTATGGTAACATTACTTGACGTAGATACTCCAAGATCGGTAGAGGAAGTGATATCTGAGCAATTCAGCATGGGACGGAATATGTCTGTAAGTTGAATAAAAGTTAATAATTTGTCCTTTGTTCATTGAAAACATGTTTACTTTTGTTAACTATGTATCAATATGAAAAGTTCAAAACTTTTCCCCAAAATGAATTATCGAAACCTTACTGATTTGGGAAAAGTTTGATAAAGGTGCCATAATAAAACATACATTTTGCCAGATATAAAAGTTTAATCGTTTAGAAAAGAACCACGTTGCGCCATACCTGTTACAGTTACGACGAAGTCACAGCTCCCTATATTTCCTGCTACATCACTGGCTTCACACGTGACATTGGTTTCCCCGAATGGAAAGTTATCATTTGAGGAGTGAGAGCAGTTCACAGAAACATTCCCGTCTACGTTGTCAGTTGCGGTCAATCTAAATGTAATTCCTGAGGAGAAATTTTGTCCAAAATCTGTCCGAATTGTTACATCACTGCAATTCAAAGAAGGCTCCTCAGTATCTAAAAAGAATATCATCCAAAGGAAATAGACAGAATGTCATGTTTTCAATCAGTTGATTTACGTTTCCCCTATTTAAACGAACTTCAAATGCAACCATCAACAGAAATTTCTAGTTTCATATCTAACTATTTTCGTAAGAATTACAGTGGTGTTTCCGAAAGAGAAAATGTCATTTGATGTGTGAGAACAGACAGTAGTAACATTTCGATCCACGTTGTCAGAGGCAGAGGGATTTATTGTAACATTACTTGATTTAGATACTCCAAGATCCGTAGAGAAAGTGATATTTGAGCAATTCACAGTGGGACTGACTACGTCTGCAAATAAGAAATATGTAAAGATGCGATTGTGTGTGATGTTTATTTTACAAAACTCTTAATCTATAACAACTTGCTATACACGAAAAACTGATATGCTAATAAGAAAAAAAATTATCCACATTTTGCTTAATGACATAACTGTAATAAAGCCTACACCACTGTTA
>CALNVZ010001721.1:212444-253703 GCA_940671915.1 Paracentrotus lividus
TGCAACATTTTTATTAAATTTTCATGAATTCATATACAGAAAACTTTGAATTCTCCTTACCTGTTGACTGGACTATAAAAGAACACTGTTCTGTATTCCAAGAGTTGCTGTGGCTGCAATACACAGAGGTGTTCCCGTAAGTAAATTGTCATGTAGTGTGTGAGAAGCAGACAATAGAACACCTTCCTCATCCACGGATGTCAGAAAGCCGATGGATTTCATTTAATTTGGTCGATGTTGTTTTACTCCTTGATTCAGTAGACGAAGATGTATCGAGCAATTTCAGCATGGGGCTTAGCATGTCTGTAAATAAGATGACAGAACAAGTCCCAGAATTCAAGCAATTTTCTGACAAATTAACGTTATTTCTAGGAACTCATGATACCTGACCATAAACCCTTAAATAATTTGGCTTTGAAATAAGTATATTCATAAGCAGTTTGCCCCAATGGACTGTCTCTGCGATATACAGATCGCAAAAATGAAACAACTTATCATATATTTTTTCATATACAGTATGACCTTTTTTTAATGACCTCATGGTCCCTTACCTGTTACAGTTAGACGACAAAGGTGCAGTTTCCAACATTTCCTGCTCATCAGTAGCTTGACATGGACATTGGGTTTCCCCGAATGCAAAGGTATGAGCAGATGTGGGAGTTGCAAGGTCACAGAGACTATCTCGTCCACGTTGTCAGTTGCGCTTGGCATAATTGTAACGCTTGAAGAAGAACTTAATCCGAAATCTGTTCCAGATGTCATATCATGGCATTGCAGGAAAGCTCTTCCGTATCTGAAAAGATATTATCGAATAGATATTGAAGAGATTTGTCTGAATTTGCTCGTGCTTTACTCTTTCCTATTACGAGAAAGTCATGCAACCGATTTTATTAACTATTCATTGATTCAAATAGCAGAAAACTTTGAATTTCTCGCTTTACCTATGACTGAGGACAATGAAGAGAGATACATGTTCTGTATTTCCAGAGTTGTCTGTGGCATTGCAATACACAGAGGTGTTTTCCGTAAGTAAAATTGTCATGTGTTTGTGTGAGAGCAGACAATAGACCACTCCCATCATCCACGTTGTCAGAAACCGATGGATTTATTGTAATTTGGCTCGATGTGTTACTCCTTGATCAGTAGACGAAGTGAATGTCGAGCAATTCAGCATGGGGCGTTAGCATGTCTGTAAATGAGTATTGACAGAAAGTCCCGAATTTCAAGCAATTTTCTGACAAAAACGTTATTTCTAGGGAACTCATGATACCTGACAATAAAACCTTAATAATTTTGGCTTTGAAATAATATTTCATAAGCAGTTTGCCCAATGACTGTCCTGCGATATACAGCGGCAAAAATGAAACAACTTATACTATATTTTTTCACATACAGTTATGACCTTTTTTTAATGACCTCATGGCCCTTACCTGTTACAGTTAAGCGACAAAGGTGCAGTTTTCAACATTTCCTGCTTCACAGTAGCTTGACATGTGACATTGGTTTCCCGAATGGAAAGGTATGAGCAGATGTAGGAGTGCAGGTCACAGAGGAACTATTCTGTCCACGTTGTCAGTTTGCGCTTGGCATAATTGTAACGCTTTGAAGGAAGAACTTAATCCGAAATCTGTTCCAGATGTCATATCATGCATTGCAGGAAAGCTCTTCCGTATCTGAAAAGAATTATTATCGAATAGATATGAATAAGATTGTCTGAATTTGCTTCGTGCTACCTTCCTATTACGAGAAAGTCATGCAACATTTATAATATTTTCATTGATTCATATACAGAAAACTTTGACATCTCCTTAACCTATGACTAGACTATGAAGTCATTTGTCTGTATTTTCCAGAGTTGTCTGTGCATCTGCAACTACACAGAGGTTTTCGTAAAGATAAAATTGTCATGTTGTGTGAGAGCAGACAACTAACACCTCCTCATCCACGTGTGTCAGAAGCGATGGATTTTATTGCTAATTTGGCTCGATGTGTTTACTCTTTATCAGTAGACGCAAGTGTATGTTCGAGCAATTCAGCATGGGGCTTAGCTGCTGTAAAGAGATTGACAGAAAGTCGCCGAATTCAGCAATTTTTCTCATACGGAAGAACGTTCATTTTCTAGGAACTCATGATACCTGACAATAAACCTTAATAATTTGGTTCTGAAATAATATTTCATAAGCAGTTTGCCCCAATGAACTAGCTCCTGCGAATACAGCAGGCAAAAATTGAAACAAACTGATTAACTATATTTTTTCCATTACTAAGGTTGATGACGCTGTTTTAATGAACCTCATGGTCCCTTACCTGTTACAGTTACGACAAAGGTGCAGTTCCAACATTTCCTGACTTCATCAGTAGCTTGACATGCGACTTGGTTTTCCCCGAAATGCAAAGGTATGAGCAGATGCGGAGGTGCAGGTCACGTAGAGCTATCTCCGTCCACGTATGTCCAGTAGTCGTCTGGCCATAATTTGTAACCGCATTTGAGGAGAACTTAATCCGAACTCTGTTCCATGATGTCATATGCATGGCATTGCAAAGGAAAGCTCCTTCCGATTATCTGAAAGAATATATCGAATAGAATTGATGAGATTGTCTTGAATTTGCTCGTGCTACCTTTCCTATTACGAGAAGTCATGGCAACATTTTTATTAATTATTTCATATGATCAAATACAGAAAACTTGAATTACTCCTTTACCTATGACTGAAGACAATGAAAGAACACTGTTCTGTATTTCCAGAGTTGTCTGTGGCATTGCAATACACAGAGGTGTTTCCGTAAGTAAAATTGTGGCATGTGTTGTGTGAGAGCAACAATAAGACACCTCCAATCCAACGTTGTCAGAAACCGTGGATTTATTGTAAAAGTTGGCTCGATTGTGTTACTCCTATCAGTAGACGAAGTATGTTCGAGCAATTCAGCATGGGCTTAGCATGTCTGTAAATGAGATTTGACAGAAAGTCCCAGAATGTCAAGCAATTTGTCTGAACAAATAAACGTTATTTCTAAGGGAACTCATGATAGCCTGACAATAAAACCTTAAAATAATTTGCTTTGAAATTAATATTTCTAACAGTTTGCCCCAATGACTGTCCTGCGATATACTAGCGGCAAAATGAAACAACTTTACTATTATTTTTTCACATTACAGATGACCTTTTTGTTTTATGACCTCATGGTCCCTTACCTGTTTACAGTTACGACAAAGTTGCAGTTATCCAAACATATTCCTGCATTCATCAGTAGTCTGACAGTGACATAGGTTTCCCGAATCGGAAAGGTATGAGCAGATGTACGCGAGTGCAGGTCACAGAGACATCTCGTCTCACGTTTCAGTTTGCGCTTGGCATAAGCAATAACTGTAACGCGTTGAGGAAGAACTTAATCCGAAATCTGTTCCAGCATGAGTGTCATATCGTGGCATTTGCAGGAAAGGCTATCTTCCGTATCTGAAAAGAAATATTATCGAATAGTAGTTGAATCAGAATTTGGTCTGAATTTGCTTGCTACCTTTCCTATACGAGAAATGTCATGCCAACATTTTATATATCCTTCATTGATTCTATACAGAAAACTTTTAATTCTTCTTACCTATGCACTGAGGAACTATGAAAGTACATGTTCTGTATTTCCAGAGTGTGGTCTGTCGGCACTGCAAAGTACACAAGAGTGTTTCCTATAGTTAAATTATTGTCATGTGTATGTGAAGAGCAGACCAAATAGGAACACGGCTCCTCATCCACGTTGTCAGAATTTCGATGGATTATTGTTAATTTAGGCCGATGTGTTCATCCTTAGTCAGTAGACGAAGTGATGTTCGAGCAATTCAGCATGGGGTTTAGCATGTCTGTAAAATGAGATTGAACAGAAGTCCCGAATTCAAGCAAGAA
The DNA here is from genome assembly GCA_940671915.1 of Paracentrotus lividus. Lineage (NCBI taxonomy): Eukaryota > Metazoa > Echinodermata > Echinoidea > Camarodonta > Echinidae > Paracentrotus > Paracentrotus lividus. The sequence goes on from CALNVZ010001721.1 coordinate 216,341, forward strand.
GCAATTTTCTGACGAAGAACGTTATTTCTAGGAACTCATGATACCTGACAATAAAACCTTAAATAATTTGGTTCTGAAATAATATTTCATTAGCAGTTTTCCCAAATGACTGTCCTGCGATATACAGCGGCAAAAATAAAACTTATACTATATTTTTTCACATACAGTTATGACCTTTTTTAATGACCTCATGGTCCCTTACCTGTTACAGTTACGACAAAGGTGCAGTTTCCAACATTTCCTGCTTCATCAGTAGCTTGACATGTGACATTGGTTTCCCCGAATGGAAAGGTATGAGCAGATGTGGGAGTGCAGGTCACAGAGACTATCTCGTCCACGTTGTCAGTTGCGCTTGGCATAATTGTAACGCTTGAGGAAGAACTTAATCCGAAATCTGTTCCAGATGTCATATCATGGCATTGCAGGAAAGGCTCTTCCGTATCTGAAAAGAATATTATCGAATAGATATTGAATAAGATTTGTCTGAATTTGGTCGTGCTACCTTTCCTATTACGAGAAAGTCATGCAACATTTTATTAATATATCATTGATTCATATACAGAAAACTTTGAATTATATACGCATCCCAATTGCAGACACGTCAAGACCCATGCTCGATTGTTCGGATATTACTACTTCTACGGATCCCGGACTATCCACATCAAGCACCATTGTCATTGATCCATCGGCATCTGACAACTTTGATGGGGATGTGTCTATTGTCTGCTCTCACTTAACTGATGATACTTTCTATTACGGAAACACCACTGTGACTTGCAACGCAACAGACAGCTCTGAAAATACAGAAAACTGTTCTTTCACAGTCTCAGTTATAGGTAAGGGAAATTCAAAGTCTTCTTATAATCACGCAATGCAAAAAAAATAAATAACCATGATTTTTTTTTTGCCACAGAAAACATAAAGCGAACAATCTGAAAGATAACACTTGCACAATTTCTATTTAATGATACTCTTTCTAGATACTGAAGAGCCTTCCCTGAATTGCCGTGATGTAACATCTGGTATAGATTTTGGACAACATTACTCGTCAAATGTTATACTTAGACCTAACGCAACAGACAATGTGAACGGGATGGTCTCTGTGAATTGCACTCATACTTCAGCTGATACATTTTCATTCGGGAAAACCAACGTCACATGTGAAGCTTTTGATTCAGCTGGAAACGTTGGCAATTGCAGCTTTGTTGTTACTGTCACAGGAATAGAGTAACTGAGTTTTTTGTGTATGTCTTTTTTGTCAAAGGTAATGCCCTCTTTCTGTAAAATAAAAAATTCATTACAATATGAGTATGTTACATTATCACCGATAAAAATCCCCTGAGTGTAACCGAAATAAAAGATACCTACAAAATCACATTTTGGTTTAATTTTAATTTTATGTTCTATTGACGACTTTTTGATGATCACAAATACAAATTCCGTAGAGGAAGTTATATCCGAGCAATTCAGCATGGGATTGAATACGTCTGTAAATTAATTAGATAAGTAATTTTGAATGGATAAGAAATGTAAATTTATATGAACGATATATTAAAATGAATTTGAGATAACTTTTCCATTGAAAGAATACTTTAATCTGCACCTAACTCAAATGAACAAAGTTTGAGGCAGCTGTCTTGGGGTAAAATACATTTTTTTACTTAGATTTTATCCTTACAAATGAACCTCGTCTTGTCATACCTCTTACAGTTACGACGAAGTCACAACTGCCTACATTTCCTGCTGCATCAGTTGCTTCACACATGACATAGGTTTCCTCGAATGAAAAGTTATCAGTTGAGGAGTGAGAGCAGTTCACAGAGACATTCTCGTCTACGTTGTCTGTTGCGTTAAATCTAAATGTAATTCCTGAGGAGAAATTTTGTCCGATATCTGTACCATTTCTTACATCACTGCAATTCAGAGAAGGCTCCTCAGTATCTAAAAAAAAATATTATACAAAAGAAATTTACGAAGTGTTATCTCATCAAATTTTCAATTTACGTTTTACCATACCTAAATGGGTTTTCATTGCAACAATTGCTCTTTTTGTTGGAAAATCATCTTGAAACTTTTTATGTAGTCACAATCTTGCCAGCCATCACGAAGTACACTATGGAAGTTTAATTAACTGTCTTGTCACGGAGTAGTTGGAATATAATTGAAGGCAACTTTTTAACTTTCAACTTCATCATTTTTACTGCAGTCCCATATGAAGAGTGTAGTGGAAGAAGTACTTAAGTCACATTTTTTCAAAAATGAGTTTTTTGCATAAATGATATTCACAGACCATCAAGAAATTCATGGCAAGGTGTTTCAGTTTTGCGAAAATAATTTTTGCAAAGTGCCCCAAACCAACAACCCACCATTATTTCGAAATTGAGTTTGTAGTGGAAAGGAAGTACTTAACGTCACATCATTGTAGTGGAAGAAGTACTTAAGCATGATTATGTAGTGGAAGAAGTACTATCTCAAGAGATCCAACCAAGCTGATGAGTCCCAAAAGAAAGTAGTTATGGGGACGTAGAAACTTTACTATGGGGAAGGAATTAAGGGACAGCCCTCGCTATTTTTTGTATTGGCGACCCCAAAATGTGTACTAAGAATATGTTACGTGGTCTTGTGGTGTGAGGTGTGTGAGTGCGTGGGGGGAGGGGCCACTCCCCGGCCCCCGCCGCTATCCAGGCAAGGCAGCCCCCCTCCGACCAAAACAAAATTATTTGTTTTGGAGGTAGTTAAAACAGCATAAGCTGGTTTTCACAGTAGGGAAATGGTAGTCTTTCATAGTGAATGCAATTTTGGGACTTTGCAGAGAGGTAAGCACAAAGGCGGGTGGCGCGTTGGTTGGCGCCGCCCCCCCCCAAAAAAAAATAAAATAAAATAAAATAAATAAATAAAATAATTGGGGATGTCAAGCATGACACACACAAAAGGTTCACTTGCAATGTGGCGTCTCAAGTAAATATTATCAAATATAATTTAAAAAGTCCTATCATTTTTGTAGTAAAGTGGAATTGCCCCCCCCCCCTGCCTCACATAAAAAAATATTTTTAAAAGCCCCCAAGTCGTATAGTAGGATGCCCTAATTTTGCACTCCTATATATGTAGGAAGTTTATTTAGATGAGTTTTATCACATCGTGTGTCAGACAGGCAGGAAACCATGGTAGACGGGGCTGCCCATAAAACACCCCCCCCCAAAAAAAAAAAAAAAAAAAAAAAAAAGTGCCCCAACTGGGTATAATAAACATCAGGTCAGGTATAATATGAAAAATTACTTACCGTGCCGCAGCCAGCTTAATTTCATATTTTGTCAATCTAGTCAAACAATAGTCACAGGACTAGTTTACAGGGGCTGGCCTCCTTAAGATCCCAAAAATATGTAAAAAGGTGCCCATGAAAACAGTAAAAAAATAATATTGCCACCCCCATATGATTAATCCTATCAATAATATGAGGGTAAATATGCAATTTGGTCATTTGTTCAATGGATCATATTTTTTATCCTCTTTATTCAGACAGATGAAATCTAGGGAAGCAGGCTTTCACCCTTTAACACCCAAAATTTTAGAAAAAAATGCCCCAAAGTGGGTAAAAATAGCATAATGACACCCAACCTCCACAGTAAGAATTTTTTTAAATATGAATATACGAAGACACCATATCAAAATATGATAAAGCCTCATATTTTTTAAGAAATCAATACGAATTGCCTCAAACAAGAAACCCCCATAATGAGGCTTTGTTAGTGGAAGAAGTACTTAAGTCCACGATTGTAGTGGAAGAAGTACTTAAGTCCACGATTGTATGGAAGAAGTACCTAAGTCCACGATTTTAGTGGAAGAAGTACTTAAGTCCACGATATGGTTTATTGATTACTGGAAATCGATTAAGCACGAAATTACTCAAATTTGGCATATATTATTCTTTGTGATTAAAAATCAACTCCACCAAGTTTGAATCTGAAATTTAAAAAAATGTGTGTGAGTAGCTAATGAGTAAATATCAACGCTTATATCTCAGAACTAGTATTATGTGACTTAAGTACTTCTTCCACTACACTCTTCATATATGACTTTTTACGTTTGTTCTTCTTGCCCTTCATGAGCGCTTCACTGTACAGCTTTAACCTTATCAACCGTGAACTTTCTATTGTCATTCAAATCTCAAAATGCCGGATCTTGCCCTACCATTGACTACGACAAACACAGCTATTATCACATGCCAAGTGATCAAAGACCTTATTAAGAACAAGGAATTCTGTGATCTCCTTGAATCAGCTTTCAGAAAGGCCATTGATAAGAGCATGAATGAGGTATTGACTAGAATAGAAAAGGCTGAAGGTGATGTTCTCGATCTCCAGAGCAAGCTTGAAGTGAAAGAAAGAGAAATAAGACAAATGGATGGAAATATAGAGCAGTGTAACAACAAAATTGTGAAACTGGAAAGTGAAGTGAATAACATGGAGCAATACTCTAGACGACAATGCCTAAGAGTCTTTGGAATAAAGGAAATACAAGGAGAAAATACAGATGATGTTTTTTTTTCAAAAGTTGTCACTGACATCCTGAAGATCCCATTCGACAAGGAGAAGGACATCGACCGTTCCCATTGCGTCGGGAAGATGAAGGATCCCGTTATAGTTGGAACCCTCCCTACTATTTCTGAAACGGAACCCACTAAACCAAGTCACAGGAAATCGCACCCCAGGTCGATAATTGTGAAGCTTACCAGCTACCGCAAAAGGAAACAAATCCTGGAAAAAAAAAAGAAATTGAAAAACTCTGGTGTATCCATTGTTGAGGAGTTAACATCTAAGAATCAAAAGCTCCTCGCGTCAACTCGCAAAACCGACGGGGTTTTGGCTGCATGGTCGTCAGATGGTCGCATCATTGCGTTGGTCCCTGCAAGTGGAGGAAAGAATACAACTGAAGTCATCACCAACTTACAGGATCTTCATAATATCACAAGCTCCAGGTCTGTCGTTACTAGCACAGAACTTGCCGTTGAAAACAATACGTGATAATAATATGGATTTCCATCTACCTGCGGACTTTTTACCATCCATTCATTTTATACGATATTTCAGTGAGTGAGTGTGTATTGAATGTTTTTAACTGTGTGATTGTGTGATTGTGATTAGTGTGACCCTTCTTCTTTCTTCCTTTCTGACTAAATGAATAATCGTTGTAAATTATGTCAATCTTACATCAATTATAGTATATCTGATCATGTATCATTTTGTACTCAATGCAATTCTGATATTTATCCTTTTAATAGCTGTATATCTTAGAATGAATTTCTTTGGAGCCTTTATAGCTTCTTCAAACTCAACCAAAATATAGACACAAAAAAACTTCACTATTTAACAATCAATCCCTTTGAAATGAATGATAACAATCGCTTACAAAACCTTAATCCCCACTCTGAGTCGGAATCTGATGAGTATTTTCCACATAGAAATATAAATGGTTTATTAAACAACAAAAATCATTTGCGGCCCGAAGGCCGAATTACAGATTTTTCGTACAATAAAAATTTGAACACATCGAGATTATATGACATAACATAATATTCAGTAAACAAAGAAGAAATCATAGTAACTTTATAAAATACAGAGCAGATTTAGTATTGTTTACAGTAAATTATTTTAACAATTTTTTTTTCTTTTGAAAATAATCCTATTATTGTTAGATTTACTGTCATTATTATATTATCATTATCATTATTGTTACACGAGATAACATAATATTCAGATAATAAATATGAAATCATAATAATATCATCATTAATAATTAGATTAGCCGCCATTATTATCATTATTTTTATTATTATTATTATTATTATTATTATTATGAATATTACTATGTCTATTATTATTATAATTATTTACATAAATACACTGTCATTATCATTTACAAATTGAAGTAAATATTGCATTTAACTTTCAGTAAATAAATATGAAATCATAATAACATCATAAAAATAGAGATAAGAAATGAGGTATTGGTTTCAGTTAATTATTTAAACAAATTTTTGTTCCTTTGAGTGTAATCCTATTATCATTAGATTTACTGTCATTATTGACACTATAATCCTTACAATTATTATTACACGAGAGAACACAATATTTAGTTAATGCATGTGAAATCAGAACAACATTTTCATTAGTCCACTGTCATTATTATAATAATAATTGTTATTGTTATTATTATTATCATTATTACGAATATTTTCATTTTTATTATTATTATAATTATTTACATAAATACAGAGTTAAACCTCGTATTACATTCTTACATATCATGCAATGCAGCCTCGTTAACACTGAGTTCAATAATCAATTTTGGTCTTTTACAAAGATTATTAAAGGCATCAGGCCACAAATTTACGTTTCAGCTATGCTGAATTCAATATGTCAATGAGTTAAGGAATCGGACTTTGCCGAAATCTTTGAGTTTTACATCTCAGTTGTTGCCTGACCCTACTATTTCTTAGGGTTTTGCCTACATCTCTCGGCTTAGGGATCAGGTTTGACATTCTTTCATTCTTTTCTAGTTTTTGGGCAAAGGAAAGACATAAATCTTTTCTTCGATCAGCTAGAGATTTTAAGTCAAGTAATTCAAGTGCAGCGTCATACGACGTGAAACGAGAACCCAGGATGATCCTAAGTGATCTCCTCTGAATTCGTTCAAGTGACGCAATCTGTTGTTTTGTGAGTCCACCGTTCCACACAGGACAAGCATATTCCAGGAGTGGTCGCAAGAAACGAACATAGATTGTACGCAGATCATCCACACACAGACCGTGGCTTCTCAGCATCCTGATCATGTACATTCTGCCATTCGCTCGCTGGAGCATGTAGTCCACATGACACTGCCACTTAAGATCACTTTGAAGTTTCACTCCTAGAACCTTGACAATATTCAGAGTTTCCAAAGGCTGACCATTAATTCTGAACACTGGTGGATCAGGAGGTGACTTCATGAAGCATATCTGCATTGCTTCACATTTGACTGGGTTAAGGGTCATTCCATTAAGTTGGGACCAATCTTGTAATTTCCGTAAGGCATTCTCAGTGAGCTCCGCGGAATCTTGTGCGAACCTTGTATTTACGATACTCATATCATCTACATACTTCCAATGCTGGAGATGGTCACCTTCACATGCATCATCGATAACAGCGAGGAACAATATCGGCCCCAATAACGTTCCTTGGGGTACTCCAGCGTGAAGTGTAGTCCAATCTGAAACACAACCCTTGTAGCGAACACACTGCTGCCGCTTGGTCAGAAAATCCATGACCCATTGCACAAGATCAGGTGATACTCCGTAGGCTTTCAACTTCTGTGGCGCTATGGCGTGGTCAATGCGATCGAATGCCTTACTGAAGTCTGTCAGGACAAGGTCAGAGACTGATTTACTTTTCTCTGCATGCTGGTACAAAGTGTGCAACATATCTACGAGATAATGACTTGTTGAGAGACTTTTCATATTTCCGTATTGTTTCCTGTCGAGATGAAGCGTTAGGGTTTTCTAGATCCACTTGACAACGAATTCTTCCAGGACTTTTACAAGGGAATCGGTGAGATATATTGGCCTGAGTTTCTCAACCACAGCAGGGGTACTTTTAGGCACGGGTATGACTACAGCCTTTTTCCACACTTCCGGTACACTACCTTCGGCTAGTGATGCTGAATATATGTCTGATAGTGGTTCACTTATTTCGCATGCGAATTCCTTTATGATACGAGGGGGCATCGAGTCAGGACCTACTGCTTTCCTGACATTTATTTTCTTCAGCTGCCTGTACACTTCCCATGGCTCGATTCGTGGGGGAGGTGGTGGTGAAGGTAAGTATGCAGGTAGATCCTCCTTTTTCATAGGAGGAACGTCCTTAGCTCGGATGCTAGTGCTATTAGATCCCGTATTTGTCAGGACCTTAATCTGCTTGTACCATTCTGCAGGGTTCGATTTTTTTGTGGATCTTGATTCTCTCAACACAGTGATCATTTTTGGCTTTCTTGATCTCTCTGCGAACACGATTTCCTATAGCTTCAGATAACGCAATGTCGTTACTATGGAAAGCCCGCTGACGGTCCAGTATTAGTGCTTTAATTGCAGGAGTCATCCAGGGTTTATCACAGCTATGCATCTTTACAACTCGTGTCGGTAAGAAACGATCAATCATACCAGTCATCATTTTGTAGAACAACTCAGTCTTATCATTGACCGATGGTGCTTCGAGGACAGGTGACCAATCACAACTCCCGATGAAAGATCCGAATTCTCGTAGTCTTGAATCTGGCAATGGTCTAGTGACTCTCTTCACTACTTTGTCATGACGGTGACAAGGTACGGTAGGTGTCCAGAGAACAGAATTATGGTCACTTGCCCCAAGAGGGCATGTGATTGACGGTTCTTGGTATTGGATCGAAAAGTTCGTCATAATTTTGTCCAGAGTTCTACCTTCCCGTGTTGGTTGATTCACTACCTGCTTGAATCTTCTATCTCGCAGGAGTGAGGACAAGTCTAGTTGGTTGAAATCTCCCAAAACAGCAATGCCAGCGTCAGGATAATTGCTTAGGATCTGGTCGATAGTGTCCTGAAGATGATCAACCAAGCTGTTAGCAACTGGGCTGTTAGGTGGATAATAGACAACAGCTACGACAATTTGTGAGATTGAGCGTGGCAGTCGTACTGGTCGGATCTTCACCCAAAGGACTTCCAGATCTGTAGGCACATCAACCAAAAATCGTTCCGGCTGAAAGTCATTTTTCACGTAGAGCGCAACTCCACCTCCCTGTCTGTCGGGTCGAGATTTTGTGAATAGCATGAAGTTTGGAAGAGATATAAGATTAGGTGGCATATCTGTGTGAAACCAAGTTTCCGAAATTGCTGCCACTCGTACATTCTCCTGGACCAAGACCACTTCTAACTCATTTAACTTGTTGTTCAGGGATCTGGCGTTACACAGGTAAAACTTAGGTAGATTCGGTTTCCTGCATTCTAAATTACGTGTTTCAGATTTCTCACCACTCTCTAAATTCACTATGTTTTCGGGTGACGAATGTCTGGATCCTCTCTCCCGAAAGACGCGTCGTCTATGTACTACTTGGATTCGTCGCCGAATATGTGTTCCATCCTTCGACCTCGTTTGCGGTTCATGATGCCACATTCACGTATCAATTGATGTGTTTGGTGGGGAAGGTCTCTTTGTGTATTTTTCCAACGAATTTGAAGTAATTCTTCTCTTGAATACGAACAACGTGACGAATCCATTGTTGTCCAATGTTCTCTATCAATAGACACAATGCTTTCAACGTACAAGATACATCGATCCGTGAGACTTGACCGATGCGGGGGCAGAGTGGTCAACGGGATCCCCCTTAGCTCTCCGGGCGGATGGCCGTAGGACGAGGGCAAGGTTGCTATAGTCCAAATTATTGAGCACGTCGGTATAAAACACATTTCAAAATCCAGATTATTGCACATTTTCACGAACAATCCATACACCATAACACAAAACTTAAGTCTCAAATGTATGTTCACCTCAAAACTTGTAAAATATGATGAAAATTGTGAAATTCCAATGTAAAACTAGAGCTTCAATATTTTCCGTGGCAGCGCTTACCAGCGCCCTCTATATCGAAGTTGTAATTATTTATTTTCTGATTATTTCAAAGATAAGTTCAAGAATTCTTCTAACTGTTTTTCTATGTTAAATATCAACGCTCGAAGTCTCCAGAGAAATTTTGACGAAGTACAAATATTGTTAAAAAGCCTTATCATTCGTTTACAGCTATTGGTATTATGTGAAACATGGTTTAAAGAAAATAATGTGACTGATATGTTTGCACTGCATGGTTACACTTTGGTCAATACAAATAGACTTGGTAAGCTTGGCGGTGGTGTTGCACTTGATATCAATGATTCTTTTAATTTCCTTATTCGTTCTGAATATTGTATTAGCTCAACATTTTGTGACTCAATATTTTTGGAAATACCTGAAGAAAAAAAGAAAGATATTATTATTGGATGTGTTTAATAATAATAATAATAATAATAATGTGATTTGTATTGCGCACGTATCCACTCTGTAGAGTGCTCAAGGCGCATTATCATATTATTACCCGGCTTAGCTAGGCTACCCCGAAAGGCGCTCACAACATTCAAGGAATTTCTTCCTACCGGTACCCATTCACCTCACTTGGGTCAAGTACGGCAAATTTGCAGGTTGACACCTTGCCGAAGGATGCTAGTGGTATGGACGGGATTCGAACCGCGTACCTTGTGATCGTAAGTCCGCCGACTTATCCACTCGATCACACCACTCCCAATATAGGTCTCCCAATACTGATATTTCCAAATTTATTGATACTATTGATGAATACCTTCTTAAATTATCCAACGAAGGCAAAGAAATTTATTTACTTGGAGACTTTAACATTAACCTATTGAATTATTGTGCTGACACCAAAACAAATGATTTTTTAAACACAATGTATTCACATTGTACGTTCCCCCCAATTACCAAACCGTCACGCATAAAGTCAAAATACAGCCACACTAATCGATAATATATCTACAAATTGCTTACAAAATGATATAAGCATGATAAGTAGTGGCCTTATTTATTCTGACTTGTCAGATCATTTTCCTGTTTGGTGTATTAATAAGCATAATATTACTGAGTGTATTAATGACAGTACTTCCACCAGCTGTAGACTTTTTACGAATGAACGATTATTGGAATTTAAACACAAACTTGTTGATGTTGATTGGACTATTGTCCAGACCACTGAAGATGTAAACACCTGTTATGACTTTTTTTCTTGATACATTATCTAATTTGTATAATTCATGTTTTTCCTATTGTCAAGCCAAACAAGGCCGTTCTAAAAAGTAAAAAACCTTGGATCACTAAAGGAATATTAAGATCAATTAATAAGAAGCAGAGACTGTATCATAAGTACTTGAACAAGTTTATAAGTAGGCACAGATATATTGCATACAAAAATACACTTACTTCTGTTATTAGATCCTCCAAGAAAAAATATTTTTATAATGTACTCCAGCATATTAAAGGAGACATGAAAAAAATATGGAAAAACAAAAATAATTTATTAAGGCAAAAACGTCAACATATTCCATCAAAAATGTTTCATGGAAATATTCACTTGTTCTCACCTCAAGAGATCTCTGAATCTTTCAATAATTTTTTTGTTAATGTTGGTGAAAAAACTTGTGAAAATATATCTCAAACAACTCATATGTTCCATGATTTTATGATAGTGAACAATACCTATACCTCATTATTTATGAAACCTATTTCTGTGTATGAAATTCTTAAAATTTTTTCATCCATGAAATCGTCTAAAGCAAGTGGGTCTGATGAGATTGCCCCGAAAACTGTAAACAATTCTATTCACTTGTTTGTCGATCAACTCTGTGCAATTTTTAATAAATGTTTTTCACAGGGAATCATACCACATAAACTAAAAATTTCAAAAGTAATACCTGTTTATAAAAAGAAAAATATTAAAAATATTAAAAATTACAGACCTATTTCGTTGCTTCCATTTGTTTTCAAAGTTTTAGAAAAGATTATGTACGAGAGATTGTATTCACATCTTTCAATTAATAATATTCTTATTTCCGAACAATTTGGGTGAGGGTTTTGGTAGTAGTAGCCCAGAAGCATCTGCTTTCAACTCTATCTGGCTTCAGCAACAGTCATCTCGAGACACTGCTGTAGTACGGGTTGACATGGGTTACTGCTGCAAGTGCACGCAAGGGTCCCCGTCCCACCTCACTTGGGGAAACCGGCCTTGCGGTCGGGAGTAGCAAAATGCAGCAATGCAGACGTGTGCTCGGGGTGGGAACCCCTCAGTAGTCTAGGGTATGCATGACCCACCGGCGTGTGGAATACGCTCTACAACCCAGACAGCTCCCAGGGAACCATCCCTAATAAATGGTCCCACTTATGGGTGAAATAGGGTGCCTTTATGGTAGGCACGCCGTTCTGGGATCCTTCCCTGTTCGGCAAAGGGCGTATGAGGTGATGAATCACCCACCGGCCATCCATTAGAACCACAGGCCTGGAGAGGGATGGGCGCCGCCAGGTCTTATCTGCCCAAGACACACTGCATGATATGAACAATACAATAAACCTCATACCGGCTTGGTCGACGCCCGGAACAAGGACCGCGCCATCCGTTATATACCAGGACGGACGTGAAAAGTTAGCTACTGGTGAAACCTCCAAAAGGAGGTCGAGAGCAAGAGACTATATATCTTTAGCGACATGGAATGTAAGAACACTTGCCCAGACAGGCAAACTCCATGAATTAACCTATGAACTAGAAAAGTACACCTGGCACATAGTAGGTCTATGTGAGGTTAGATAGAAAAATCTAAGAGAACATGTTACAGAGGAAGGACATCTACTCTACTATTTTGGGGAAAAGGACATGCATACTAATGGTGTAGGCTTTCTTGTGAACAAGAACATCAAGGAATGTGTTCTAGGCTGGCAACCTATTTCAAGTAGGGTTATTTCCATCCGCCTACAAGCATCACCGTTTAATATCACTGTAATACAGACGTATGCCCGAACTACAACCTATGACGACAATGCAATGGAGGCATTTTACACTCAACTTCAAGAGTCTATCGAAAAGGTCGATAAGAAAGATATTCTGATTATACAGGGCGTCCCGAAAAGAACTATACACTTTTGAAATGGCTGCCAAATAAAAAATATTTCATTTTACGTAACGAAATTTACATGTATGGAGAGCTCATTATCCCAACTTTCATATGACACCAAAAAGTCCGAAAATAAGTCATGCATGAATGAGCAGTGTTCACTTTTGTAAAGGGTATGGAAATTAGGGTGCGCAGGAATTGCCCTACCAATTTGTATGAGGAAAGTCATTTGGAGCTTATGGAATTGAGGATGATATGCAGAATTACTGATCAATTATGATGAGTTGGGGTTTGCTAAGAGAAATTTGTAGAATTGGGGATTATGATTTCATGCATGAGTGAACAGGAATATGTATTTCCTATTATACCATTGTAACCTTCCAAGTTGTCTTCAGTGGTGTGTTAGTGGTAGTCAGGATGGGGTGCAGAACAAGTGAGATGCAGGGTAAGATTTTTGATCCCTTTTGATGATCGTTTTCATGATCTTTTGGATTGTCTGAATGTCCAACATCAGTGGCATATTTTTTTCTTCAACAAACAGGTTGTGCATCGGAAGAGGAGGACACGTTGAGCATTGAACGTACAGACTTTTATTTTAATTTTGCATTATCAGACTTTTTTTCCTCCTTTTTGTCTTGTTACAGGATGGATGAAACAAGTGTAAAATCGAAAAGAACAAAATTCAACTGAAAATAAAGACCAACATGTTAATTTCACAAATTTGTGTTACACTGTACCATATTCCTTTACAAAAGTCCAAATTGCTAAAATGACTGGATAGTTGGTTGGTTGATCAATTGAGTTGATTGATTTATTGGACATGGTGATTGAAATAACTATGAAGATGATGTAATACTTGATTGATTAGTTGAAACATTTGGAGACCGGTACACTGTTGATTAAATGATTGCTAGCTGGGTGTTCATTGTCTAATTTATGTCACTGATTGATTGATAGATTGTCATCAACCATCCCAATTTGGGGAAATGTGAGTAGACCGGGATGCAGGAAGGTTGTCAGAAAATTTGGAGTAGAAATCAATGAATATGTCTGGTCAAACACACACCCATGCAAAAAGAGAGAGAAAGATAGAGAGATAGGGAGGGAGACAGGGAGAGAAAGAAAGAAGAGAGAGGGATGAAGACAAAGAGTGTGAGAGAGAGAGAGAGAGAGAAAGAGGAAGGGAGAGAAAAAGAAGAGAGAGAGAGAGACAGAGATTAAACACACCACTGAAGGACCTCACTAAATATACCTTGGAAAGTTACAATGCAACAAAGGAAATACATATTCCTGTTCACTCAAGCATGAAATTGTAATCCCCAATTCCACAAATTTCACTTAGCAAACCCCAACTCATCATAATTGATCAGTAATTCTGCATATCATCCTCCATGCCATAAGCTTCAAATGACTTTCCTTATACAACTTGGTAGGGCAATTCCTGCGCACCTTAATTTCCATACCCTTTACAAAAATGAACGCTGCTCATTCATGCATGACTTATTTTCGGACTTTTTGGTGTCATATGAAAGTTGGGATAATGAGCTTTCCATACATATAAATTTCATTACCTAAAATGAAATATTCTTCATTTGGCAGCCATTTCAAAAGTGTATAGTTCTTTTCGGGACGCCCTGTACAGGGAGACTGGAATGCCAAAGTAGGTAAAGACGCCTTGAAGGATTGGAATGATTTCTGCGGTCCCTCATGCAATGAAACAACTAACAACAGAGGACATCGGCAATTGGAATTTGCCAGCTATAACAACATGGTGCTAGTGAATACTCTGGGGGAGCACAAGGCTTCAAGGAGATGGACTTGGCATGCACCGAATGGACTTCATCATAACCAAATTGACTATAGGGTACATGCAGGTAATATGGGCCAGCAGGTAATATGGGCCACCTAAAGCAAATCATGTTGTGACCGTCGACCGGTGACCGGTGTGAGCACCATAATTTTGTTCATATGAACTGTATACGAAAATGTGTCGTCGTGAGAGCATATCTTTTGCCGAAATTTCTCTGAGAAAATTGCTGAAAACCAACAAGGTAGGTAAAACTTACGGTATTTTTTACCCTGATGTAAAATTTGATATTTCACAGAATGTGATGGTGAAAGAGTGTTTGAGGGGGTAACCTCAATTGTTTTGTATATTTAGTAAGCTTATAGTTTCATTTTGATCATACTAGCGTGTACAGGTCATTTTGTTTTAGTGAAGGGGTGCAATGTGGCATTGAATTCTTGCCCGACACAGCAACATTAGTGCAGGTAATATGGGACATCCATAATGGCGGAAATGATTCTGGTATTTAGTATTGGGATGAAGCATCAATCTCTTTTCGATGATTTTTGGGGGTATATTCACGGTATATTATAATTAATATAAATAACTTATTGTAGGCCTATATTGACTAGTATATATAATGAAAATAATATTTAAATAATATTTAAAAAAGATAAAATATACAAAATACATAACAATGAAATATATAGTCAAAGGATTTACTGAAGGGTCTTATAATTTACAATGATGTCTTAAAGTTAATGATTTTCAACATTTTAAGCAAATTCCAGACATTTTTAAAACATACATTAAATACATGTGCCCATATTACCTGCACATGCAGGTAATATGGTCACTTTCGTAATGACGTCAACATTTGAATATTGCATACAAGGGGGTTGGTGAAAATTGTTTTTCTTCACAATAAAAGTTAGAGCAGTAGTTATTGATTCATATAAACAAAGATTAGACTGTGTGTCATTTCGTAATTTTATGCAAATTAGGCAAATGAGCTTAGGGTGCCCATATTACCTGCATGTACCCTATACTAGTGCAGAATCGATTCAGGTCAGGAATCAAAAGAGCCTCCACAAGAACTTATCCTGGTGCAGACATTGCAAGTGATCATGACATGGTGATGCTGAACTTCAAAGTCAAACTGAGGAAGTCAAAAAAGCATGGTAACACCAGAATCAAGTTGAAAACAAATTGAAAGACCCCATAATTGCAGGTGCTTTCAAGGCAGCAATTGGAGGAAAGTTTGCACCACTACTCACTCTTGACGACACCAATGCAGAGTCATTGACAGAGCATTTCAACAAAATCATGACTGAAACAGCGAAGGAAACTCTGGGGAAATCCCGCCAGAAGACTCAACCGTGGGTTACTAACGAGATCTTGGTGATCTGTGATAAGAGTAGAGAATTGAAGAGCAACAAGAACACCCCCACAGGAGCTTCAAAATACAGAGAAGCCAACAAAAAGATCAGAAAAGGCATTAAACAAGCCTAAGAAAATTGGATAGGGAAACAGTGCTCGGAGATAGAGGAAAGCCTCGAGAAGAACAACAGCAGAAGAGCATTCCAACTTGTGAAGGATCTCACCAAACCTAAGCAAGCTTGAGTCAGTACCATCCAAAACAAGGAAGGTAATACCCTCACTGAAGAAGATGGCATTCTAAAGAGATGGACAGAGTACTGTTCTAACCTTTACAACCACCAGACTAATGGAGATCCCAGGGTAACCCAGTGCCGTGAACCATCAAATGACAATGACTTTCCGATCCTGAGAGAAGTAGAATCAGCCATTAAAGCACTGAAAACTGGGAAAGCTGCAGGTGATGACGACGTTGCTGCAGAACTTATCAAGCACGGAGGAGAGTCAGTGATTGACATTCTTACTAGGATCTGCAACAAGATCTGGGAGACTGGTGTTTGGCCTACACCCTGGACACGCTACCTTACCATCACATGAAAAACTACCAAGATCTGCTCTCCACTATAAAGAAGAGGAAGCTTAAATGGTATGGCCATGTAACAAGATCAAGTGGCCTTTCAAAAACCATCCTACAAGGAACTGTTCAGGGGAAGAGGAGAAGAGGAAGACAAAAGAAAAGATGGACTGATAACATAACAGAGTGGACCAAGCTATCTTTTGTCCAAAGCCAGGCCCTTGCTCACAACCGGGATAGATGGAGGAATACGGTACACCGTTCTCTCAAGCAGTGCCCCTACGACCAAGGAGGGTTATGGGCGCAGTAAGCAGTAAGTAAGAATTTTTCTACCTCTATGGGTGTTCTGAATGTTTCTCGTTTTATATCACAAAAAATTGATGAAGGCAACTTCTGTATTGGTTTGTTTATGGACCTGTCTAAAGCATTTGACACCATTGATCACAACATACTTTTAAGTAAACTGAATTGTTATGGTGTCAGAGGTCCTGCGTTAGATCTGTTTAAACATTACCTAAGTAATAGACAACAATATGTTGTGATCAATGGTGTAAAATCTCATCACAAATTTATTAAATATGGAATTCTGCAGGGCTCTGTCCTTGGGCTTCTCCTTTTCCTTGTTTTTATAAATGATATTATAAATACATTAAAAAAATTCATTATTCTTTGTTTTCCGACGACACTAGTGTCATAATTTCTCATACAAATATTAATGATTTAATTTCAATTGCAAATTTTGAAGTGAAACAATTATACAATTGGTTTTGCTGTAATAAATTATCATTAAATCTTGAAAAAACTAAAGGTATCATTTTCAGAACAAGGGGAGGAGGGTTCCACCTTATCTTGATAATATTGTAATTGGTGGTCATATTATTTCTCGTGTCAATAATATTCCATTTCTTGGCATTATGGTTGACGAACTTCTTTCCTGGAAACCTCATATAAACAATGTCTGTTCTAAAGTGTCCAGAGCTATAGGAATTATTTCAAGACTCAGATTTATTTTACCCCGCAATATTTTAATCACATTATATCACAGTATAATTTTGCCACATTTGACTTATTGCAACATTGTGTGGGGTAACACTTATAATAGCTACCCTTATAAGCTAATCACTCTACAAAAAAGAGCAATAAGACTAATTTCACTATCCCCTTATAAATGCTCAAGCAAACCATTATTTCATGAATTACGTATCTTGCCACTTAATGACCTAATATCCCTAAATTCACTTATTTTTATGTTTAAATACCAATCTGGTGAACTACCTCAACTATTTGATAATATGTTTAATCTTAATTCATCACTGCATTCCTACACTCTTAAAAATACCTAGTCAATTGACAAAAAAAAAAATTCGTCAAAGCATGGTCTTATTTGACAAACTTTTAATTTGTCAAATCAATTTGTCATGCAGCGGATTTCCTTGACAAATCGTGGACAAATTTGATCAGTGCAAATGTCGTCAAATATTTATGGGAAAACGTTTGTCATTTGACGAATCTTCATTCGTCATTTAAAGGTGGTCTTATTTGACAATTTTCAATTTAATTTCGTCATGCTAAATTCAGTCAAGTATTTTATGGGAAAGGTTGTCAAATGACAAATTTTAATTCGTCAATAAAAGTGGTCTTATTTGACGAATTCGTCATCTAAAAAATAATTCGTCATGCTAAAAAAAATAATATTGTCATGCACTGAAATTAAATTCGTAATGTTGACGGAATATTTCATCATGCAAGAAACATTAAGTTGTCATAAAAGCACTGCAAGGAAATCAATACTTGACGATCTTTTGTTCCACTGAAAACAAATTTGTCATACAGTACACAAGGTTGTCACAAAAATACTTTTGTGCATTATATAATCTGTTTATTCAAATCCACATATGATCAAAACCACTGTTACAATTTGGTATATTCCTCAGTCATATTTAAAGAAATTTCATTAAATTCAGAGATTCATTCCAACATACTTATATACATTATATTATAGCTTCTCATTAAGGATAAGTATGTGTAAAAAGTACTTGACTAACATGAAAGTTCTCCAATATTACAGACATTTAGTGGCAGTTTTATCCATTTCAGCCGTTAAAAGAACATGTGACATTCAAATTTAAGGGCCTCTCTTGACAATATTGTGAATTTTCTTTTTAAAATGATATCAGTGCATTTATTTTCAAATTTATTGACTGAATATCAATAACCTACATAAAATAATTATACTCTTTAATTTTCAGCTCAATTCATGCATGAGAACTGATTTTTACAATACAAATTTTCATAGTTTTTGTCGGGAATCCGACAGAAACTCTATTTGAAGTGAAATCGCAAAATTCAATTGAACACGTAACATTTTGTTTTGTTTTTTTTTGTTTTTTTTTTATTCTTCTCTCACCAAAACTTTGGATACAAGCATTCAAACAATGTACAGATGACCTGGAATGCTGACATGTGAACAATGATGGGATTTATGACTACTAAACACACGGCTTATGTTATCCAACACAAGTTAAAAAATTCTGATCATAAACTTGTATACAAATTAAATGTATCAAAGTGAAATGCTGTAAGCTTTGTCATTAAGAAAAATATTACAATTAATTTAATGAATTAGATTCATTACAATACAGAATGGATCACAGAATACTTTTAGCACATGTAAGGTTCTCCATACTGAAAAAATTATAATTCAATTGATATACTCGTATTCAATAATCGTAGAAGTATATTGCAGTGCATATAATAAAACAAAAAAAAAAAACAGTATTGAAATGTCTATAAAAAATTTTGTTTCAAATCATGTCTGTCTGTATTTTGATGTTCATAAATGCTTTGAAATCTTATCTTTCAGATGTGTTTTAAAAACATATATTTTGTTCATGCTTGAGAGAACATTAGACCTTTTGCTAATCAGCAGAGCTTCTCTAAATCTTTTTCATATTATTTTTTGCCAATTTTTTTAAAGTTTGGTGGAAGGATGGCCAAATTGCATATCAAAACGTGAACAGCAAAAAAGGACAGTGTTATTTTATACCAAACACGCACGTTCCACTACAGTGCACTAACGACCAGAAAGAATCTTACGGGAAATGTTGTTACTGGGTATAGACTCTCTCTACGTTTGACCTTCGATATGCGCGATAACAATGCACTGAATCGATGTTCCGTGAAGCCGTGTAAAAGGTGAGTGCAAAGCTGTGCAGTCAGGATCGAAGTATTTTATCAAACGAGGATCATGATTTGATATCAAAAACGCGAGGGAAAATATTGACCAATCACAAAGAAGTTAAGATCATTGGAAAGAGAAATTAATATATTATACTTCACTCAGACGTAACTAGGAAATCGATGCCGCTGCTGAATTTTACGGAAAGCTTTTAGTGACTGCTGTTTGACCAAAATATCATTTTCACACAGAAAAACGACCAAAAATGACTAAAATGGGAGATTTTAAAGCTTAAAACGCGAGGGTTAGGGTAAAAACAATATCTTTCCAAGTTTTTATCTTGTTTTTATATACATTAACCCTCATAAAAACCTGTGTAACTAAGTAAACGATCTTCTCGATTTTTTTTTATTCCAGTATATTCAACAAAACTCCCGTTTTTCGGGCATTCCTTCCATTGACAATCGCGTGCGTGGGAAAATGGTTTCCCTAGAAAGAAGCCCCAACGTTTCATATGGCAAACACATTTCTGGACAACATCTTCAATAAGTGTGAGCCACTATTATTTCCAGGTACAGTTTAAACAATCATCAAAAAATTAGTAAATTACAGAGGTATATATAATTTGAACATACCAAAATTTAGATAAGACCCCTTATTTATTATTATGGCAAATGAGGTGAAACGTGAAACAACATGTATTTATTGATGATAATAACATGCCTTCAACTGAAGTGGCAAGCAACTTCATTTTTAACTTCCAATTTATGGAATATTCCTATTGAGGTCGGGAAATCAAGGTCAGGACATGTTTGTTGGTGGGGCACTTGTCCTTCACTTGGAGCAGGGCGATCGACAAAATTCTAGGGTCCGCTGGACCGAGCTTTCATACTGTAAATGGAAAATGTAATATGAAGAAAGGTAACATGCGGCAGCGGTGAGCAAGTCCCCGACCTTGCAAACAAGTGTGCCATCAACAAATAGCGAAAACTGTCTTGAATGCACTGGAGAGATTTCATCTGTCCGCACCAAAACAGTGTTCCTGTGTTCTCACCATCTTCCTATGTGGACACAATTATAAAACAAAAGAGAAAGCATTATTCAATGTACTCCAAATTTACTCAACAATGCTTACTCCAATTAGATCAGACAGATATGGTCGTTCCTCAGCATTTTTGCACTTTCATTTTATAATCATTTCAATATTTACTATGGTAAAGTTGAATATAATTATCCCAAGCCCCCTCCATCAAAAATCACATCCATAGGGGTAAGGGTGCCTATTGAATAATGGATTTTCCTTCCCCCCCCCCCCTTTGATTGCACTGTGCGCATATTACCTATGCAAATGGACGTTTAACCGAGAAAAGTTCCATTTGGGGGAATTCAGGATAATTCGTTATTGGAGATTCTCAGAAAAGTCAGTCAATTAAAACAAGTGGAACACCCCTGGTGGTCTCGCCTTCATCACACAATTTTGTCATAGCAGCATCTGACTTAGAAATCTAGAAATGTCAAATGATTAGTTCATAACCGGGGGGGGGGAGTTCTGTCATCATTGAAAGGGGGTATCACGTGTGACAAAAATACACAAAAACTCTAGTGCCTGATCTCATGTATCATTGGAGATATGAGGGTCTAAACATGCATCCAAATTTCAAAATGAAATTCGACAACCATGTTCGGTGACCTCGTGCGCAGAAACAAAAGGTCAATTTTGCGTCTCAATTGATGTTTCTTTTTAAAGAGCAATAAGATCTTCCAATTTACAGATAATGAGATGTACTGGATAAGAATTCTGGCTTCAATGGTCAATTGAAAAACCATAAAATTTCATAAAACTCATTTCTTGGAACGTGCATTGGTTGCTATGAGAGGCTGTATCTTAGCCACCACTTGACCTTGAGGCAAAATATTTTGGGATTCTCACCACATATGTGACCCGTCACACCGATATCAGACACAAGTTGACTTTCTTGAATTTGATTTTATTGTTGATCCAGCTTCCCATTTTCTACGCTTTAATTTAATATATAATGATAATATAATATAGCTGAGACAATTACATTTAAATCCGAAAAGATGATGGCTCTTGAAAGCATTTTCTCGAGAAAAAACGCTTCTAAAGTTTGACTTCCGTTTCGATTGCGAGCGGGGAAATTTTCAAGTTACCTGCCGATTCTATTAGAGAATCGGCCTTAGCAACGGCACACCTATTCACCGGTCAATTACAATGTTTGAACATTTCCGTTGTGTGCGGGAAAAATTATGACCGAAAAAAGGCTCTCACAAAAACTGTTTTTAAAACACTTTTCCGTTATCATTTTCATTCAATTTTTTTACAGAGTATACATAAATAATGGAGAAATCAGAAAATCAAAAATATTTTTTTCATCAAATTCTGATGGTTTTTACTCTCCGCCGATTTTCTCGGCTTTTTCATCGCGACTTGTGTCTGATTTCGGTATGACGGGTCACATATGAGGAATACTTGGTGTGAGTTTTAAAAAAATTGAAGGTGGTCGGGTGACAAGCATTGGTTGATTTGACGTTGATTGACCCTTGTAACAGTGAAGAAGGTAAGTGGATGCGAGTGGTCCTAAGGTATACATGTGCAAAATAATAAATGCTAAATATTGCAAATGATTATCCAAAAGGATCGTAACCCCCACCCCCACCCCTCTGGCACTTAACATCATGACATATACTGGACAAACGGGTATTGTGCCACTTTGACAAATATCAAGAAAGAGCCTTCCAAGATTCATGTGGGCCTACGTCTAACTAATTTGTTTTGAATGTGCAAAATAAAATTCAACTTACTTGCTTGCAGCCATGATAGGACAGGGGTTCCAACACTTTTTCGATGGTCCAGATTTGTCTTCAATAAGAGCTGAAAGTTAAAGATAAAAAGGAATGGGCATAATTATTTATAGGCTGCGTACATGAAATTCATCTGCGCAAACAACGAGATGGTGCAATTTTGCAATTATTTTTTGACTAAAATCAATATAAAATAAATCTCAAATACGACCCCATGGGCGGGAATGGCCTCCGTAACACAAAGCTTTTGCCCCTATAGCCCCACTTTGAAAATCCTGGTTCAGCCTCTGAAGTCTGAACTAAGAAAAGAAAAAGAAGAAAAAGGGGAGAGGGAAGAAAAGCGTAAATAGCATTCTATTTAACCCGTTATTTAATAACAGAAAAAAAATATATGACGTCGTCTTGCCCCCCCCCAATGCTATGAAAATTTCGCCTCTCCTACCAAAAAAAAAAAAAAAAAAAATGGTGTCGCCCTTGTGTGCAGACACTCCCCCACCCCCTTTCATCAGTCACTTCATATCTGCAGTACAGTAGATCTAGAACTGGGTGAAAGCTTTTGGTGTCGCCACTGTAATGCAAGCAGGAGAAAATCAGGCAAATTTATTCTGAGTTCTGTAGTAGACGCCCGTCGGCCGTAGGCTACCGGTTCCTCGAATTCCCAGGCTGGAATTGCGGGCGCACTGCTGTGCTTAGTACTAGGCCTAGGCCCGGCCTAACAGATCTATGGCCTAGCCCTAGCCCTATAGCCTAGGCTAGGCTAAGTAAAGGCAAGCGCTACGCCACCGAGGATTCTCCGGCGAAACAAGTCTAAATAAGTTATAATAGGCCTAACGTTAGATCTAGACTTCTAACTTAGGCCTGTTAGGCCTATGTAATTATGGAAGAAAATGACATAAGAAATTGCGTTGAAATCAAAAGTTAAGTAGGCCTAGAGGGTCTAGTCTATTACAGATTATTAGGAATATTATAATTTAGACCTAGGCCTATAGTGCCTTCTTAAAATTTTTTTAGAGCAAATATATTTCTATAGATCTACAGTGGAGTTGGGCCGTCGCTTGTGCGTGCGTGATCCGGAAGCGACGGCGCCCTGTGTCATCAGGCTGTGATGTGTGGGAGGAAATATACTGGTATATTGTTGTCCGGACAAAACAGCAATTTTAGGAGTTTTGTGATCAATATTTCTACAACTGATCGACTGTAATATCAAACAATATAACAAAGCACAAATATCACAAATATTTTTGCCATTTACTGCATAAATTTTGAGAAAATCCAGAGCAAAGAATGATGATTTTATCTGCTTAAGTGTCTGGACAACGGACCCCCCATCTACCGGTATCTAGATTAGATGCAAGTCATTCTTTGATCGTGTTTATCTCTTTTTTCATCGAATGGATTTTTAAACCAAACGATGGAACTTAATCAGAAAATACTCAGGATCAATAAAATACCTCGAAAGAAGCTCTAAGGTGAAGACTTCCAGAATCTCAGAAAGAGGAAAAGATAATTTTTTGAATTTAGGCGATTGAATTTCAGAATGTGGCGAACTATTTTTAAGACCTAACGTTAGGCCTATAACAAAACACCCTAGCCTAAAAGTTAGGTCACAAAAATGCCTATTGTTGTCGTTTTTTGGCTTAACTGTCCTTCATTATAGCCTAACTTAGGAATTAAATTAAGTCACGGGGGTAGACCCCCAGTCTAAATTTCTAGACAAAAGAAGAATCGGAAACTTACATAACGTAGACAAATCAGGTCCGAGAAAGGTCCTCAGTGTGCTCTAGCTCTCGCTTCGATCGTGCCGCGAGCTTTTCTTCTAATTTACCGACGCGGCGCGCGCGTGGCGCGTACAGAAATCACAACACGCATGCGCAAGGTTATATATCCGACTAACCTTACTAAGATAAGGAAACCCGTTCGAAATTCGTCAAAATCTTTCATTTCAAAATTCGTAATGTATGAGTGAATTTGTCCCTTTGATTTGTCCTGGTCTGATATAGATTCGTCATCAGCAATCGAGCAACTCTGACAATATGCATTTGTCATTGGTGCTTGTTGGATTCGTTCAAGTTAAAGAAGTTTGTCAAACATGATTTACATTAGTAAACGTAAAGATGTGCATCGTCCAACACCTAAAATGATTTTCAATTGACATAAAGTGGTTGTCGTAATAGCGTGACGAATTTTTTGAGCCACTTTGACAAATCTTTGCCCATGCTTGACGAACAGAAACTAAGAGTGTATAACACTCGTCAATGTAATATGTATCACCCAACCAATGGTGTTTTCTACTTTAGCTCTGAAGTCATTTCGAGTTAACTGTATCAAAGAATGGAATGCTTTAGATGCCTGTATTAAACAAGGTTCAACTCTTTCTAAATTTAAAGTTATGTGAAAAAAAAAAGTATTTTAATGATATTATAATGTCTGTACACAATGAGTAGATATACACAATGAACATCTCTCCCAATTTGTTCTTACTCTCATTTTCTCTCTTATCTCCCCCCTTCTCTCTCTCTCTCTCTCTCTCTCTCTCTTTCTCTCTCTCACCTTCAACCCTTTAGTGTGTATGCGTGCATGAGTGCCCTGTATGAATGTTGGATGTCTTTGATTGCTCTGTGAATGGTGATTGTATTTTAACTTGTAGCTTTTAACTATATTATATTTTCTTATCTTTCTTTTACGGGACCCTGATTATTAGCACCAAGCTTCCTTAGGGTATCCCTCCATTTTTATTAGTTAATATGTTTAATATGTTTGATATGTTCAATGTATGGTGAAACATTATGTTGTATGAATATATATTTTACATGTACATGTACCATGTTTTTTTTTAAATGGGAAATAAATTAAAGGAAATGATTTAAATGAAATGATGAAATCAACAAAATCTATAACATCGTATATCAAACTTTCATCAAACTTTCATCAAACTTTCATTTCACGTTACCCTTATGTAAACGAGCTTTCTTTGCAACAATAAACAAAATCTATTACATCGTATATCCATCTCATTTCGAAACACAGTAAATTTGAATTACCTATGACTGAGACTGTAAAGGAACAGTTTCCTTTATTTGTAGAGCTGTCCGTTGCATTGCAAATTACAGTTGTGTTTCCGAAAGAGAAAATGCCATCTGATGTGTGAGAACAGACAATAGAAACATTTCTATCCACGTTGTCAGAGGCAGATGGATCTATGGTAATTGTGCTTGATGTAGATACTCCAAAATCCGTAGAGGAAGTTATATCCGAGCAAATCAGCATGGGATTGAATACGTCTGTAAATTAATCAGATAAGTAATTTTGAATGGATAAGAAATGTAAATTTATATGAACGATATATTAAAATGAATTTGAAATAACTTTTACATTTAAAGAATACTTTAATCTACACCTAACTCAAATGAACAAAGTTTAAGGCAGCTGTCTTGGGGTAAAGTACATTTTTTCACTTAGATTTTATCCTTACAAATGAACCTCGTCTTGTCATACCTGTTACAGTTACCACGAAGTCACAACTGCCTACATTTCCTGCTGCATCAGTTGCTTCACACATGACATAGGTTTCCCCGAATGAAAAGTTATCAGTTGAGGAGTGAGAGCAGTTCACAGAGACATTCTCGTCTACGTTGTCTGTTGCGTTAAATCTAAATGTTATTCCTGAGGAGAAATTTTGTCCGATATCTGTACCATTTCTTACATCACTGCAATTCAGAAAAGGCTCTTCAGTATCTAAAAAGAATATTATAGAAAAGAAATTGACAAAGTTTTATCTCATCAAACTTTCAATTCACGTTACCCTTATGTAAACAAGCTTTCTATGCAACAATAAACAAAATCTATTACATCGTATATCCATCTCATTTCGAAACACAGTAAATTTGAATTACCTATGACTGAGACTGTAAAGGAACAGTTTCCTTTATTTGTAGAGTTGTCCGTTGCATTGCAATTTACAGTGGTGTTTCCGAAAGAGAAAGTGTCATTTGATGTGTGAGAACAGACAGTAGTAACATTCCCATCCACGTTGTCAGCGGCAGAGATATTTATGGTAATATTGCTTGATGTAGATACTCCAAAATCCGTAGGTGAACTAATATCCGAGCAATTAAGCATGGTACTGAAGGACACTGCAAATTAGAAATATGTTAAGTTGCGATTTTATGTGATTTTTTTCGAAAAATATGAATTAATTATAAATCTATAACAATTTGCAATACACGAAAAACAGCGTAACAAGACATCTCCCCCGGAGGACAACTCCCCCGGTGACAACTCCCGGAGGACAGCTCCCCAGAGGACAACTCCCCCGCAGGACAACTTACCCGCAGGACATCTCTCCCGGGGGACAGGTCCCCCAAGGACAACTCCCCGGAGGACATCTCCCCCGAGTACAACTCCCCCGGAGGACAACTCTTCCGGAGGACAACTCCCCTGGAGGACAACTCCCCGGAGGACAACTCCCCCTTAGGACAACTACCCCGCAGGACAAATACCCCGGAGGACAACCCAACCATTCCGGAGAACAGATCCACATGCACTTGTTAATTTTTGCTCCATTTGCGATTTTTGTTTTTATTTATCTTCAAAAGAGAGAGAGAGAGAGAGAGGTATCAACTTCAATCTTAAACCACCATAGGAAGATGATCTGATTAGATTTTTAAGTATGTAGGTCAATGGTCAGGCCCCTGACTAGAATTTTTGCGGGGGTTCGAAATTTGAAAAAAATGAACCTTTTGAAGGGATAATTTTTGAGCGCGAAGCGCGAGCCGAAAAAAATTGACTAAAAATGACCCGAAGCGGTATATTTTTACTTTTATGGGTTTTTTGTTGTTATTCTTTTACAAACGGTGACGGTCACCTTCCTTTTAGCCCCCCCCCCCCAACAAAAAAAAAAGAAAGAAAAAAGAAATAAAAGAAAAGAAGAAAAAATAAAGGATTTTCGAGCGCGAAGCCTTAAGTGGAAAATTTATTGTCTCACCTCTTCAATTATACAAAAATTACATGTAAATAATTTGATACAAGGGTTTGTTTTGTTTTGTTTTGGCTTGTTTCAGCAAATGTTTTAGAATTATAAATGTTTTAATCGGATATGTTTACGGAAATACTGAAAAATTGGTTGATATGCCGAGATGTTTTAATTTTCATCTACTTCTGGACATATTTTCATACCAACACTAGTTGCAATAACCCCCTCTTATGATAGCGAACACACGGCATGAATCCAAAAATGTGCAAGTGCATACTTATGAACACACACCATTCTGATATGAATATTCGGTTTGTTTTGGATAAATGTAAAACAATTGTCTGTAAAATCATAAACCCAATGACAATGATTGTATTACATTATTCCTTGTAAAACTGACTAAAGAAGTGATGATGTTTGAATTCATTTTTGTGAATTTCTTTTTTGATAAATAAAAATTGTGTACTTTTGCGCCCATTCTAATTTGTTTATGGTGTGATTAATTTTTAATTAAAGCTTTTTTCAACATTTCTTTTATTTCGTGCATTTTCATTGATTTTCCTTTTCGGAGGGTCATATTTCGTTGGGGGTTCCTCTAAATCTGCCAAACCTAACAACCTTTTGAGGGGAGGAGTAGCCATTCATAGATTGGAAGGGGTGGTTCCTATGGATGATTAGCAATTAAACAACCATTCCCATGCCCGCTTGTCATTACAGAAGGGTTACTCCATGCAAAAAGTACTGTAATTATTATTGTAACAGAAAAAAAACCAAGGGGTTGGAATAAAATGAATATATAAAGCATTTAAAGTGAGGGGAGATATCATCCGGGGGAGTTGTCCTTGGGGGACCTGTCTTCCGGGGGAGATGCCCTGCGGGGGAGTTGTCCTCCGTGGGAGCTGTCCTCCGGGGGAGTTGTCCTCCGAGGGAGTTGTTCTCCGGGGGAGCTGTCCTCCGTGAGTTATCCCGGCGGAGTTGTCCTCCGGTGGAGATGTCCTAGAACCGAACAGACATGCTAATAAGAAAAACACATCTTTACAGTTTGCTTCAGTGACAGAGGTGTAATAAAGCCTACACCACTGTTATGTTTGGCTTGCAACGATCGTCTGCGTTCGCGGAGCGGGGGTGGAGCGGGGATGGCCGCACCCTTTCGTGAAACCGGGGGGGGGGGGGGCTTTTCTCGAAAGGGTGGGTTGAGGGAGGGGAGTAAAATTAACGCACCCATTCGGGAACACCGGGGCGGGGGGGGGGCTTTTCTCGAAAGGCTGTTGTTAGTAGTTTTCTGAACCAGTCGTTTTTATGAAAATTATTCATTAAATAATAATATAATATTAATAGATAATATAATAATAATAATAATAATAATACCCAATATTTCTATCGCGCCTTTCCCAAATATAATAGGAGAATAGAGGGAGAGCCTGCATTTTTGTTGATTTTGAAGTTCATAATTCTAGAGAGATAGAGAAATAGCGTGTTTTCTATTCTGAATAAATTTACATTTGCATAGAAGTTTAGTAGCTCCGTCCAACAATATTTAAAACCAGCCTTAAATAGAAAGTAGCATTTTTGTTGATTTTTGCCGTGAGGCACGGAGCTTAGTTGGACACAGACACACATACTTGACCCCTTTTTTTATATTTTGATAACCGAGCGGTTATCAAAAATCATGGACGAATATGACTGGAGTAGACTCCGGGGCGCGCCCCCTCCACTCCAGTCTCATGCTAAGTCTTTCGTGCAATCTGGCAATACCATGACGCAAACAGTCCGTTAGCGAAAGATCACATCACTTTTACATTGGGGTTAGAGAGGGATTAACTATAGCCCTCCTTTGTTTTATGTATTTAAGAAGCTATAATCTCCTAATCATCTTAAGGTCCAGGCTAGTAATCGCTAATCCGTGACAGTTATATTGTAATGAAACACCACTCTAATCGAGGCTTTGAATACCTGTACATTCATGAATGGTAAGGGTTGTATCTCACTTCGCGGAGACGTCTCCGCGACAGAATAGAAAATTTCGTCTCGGCGACGGATTTAAAGTATAAAAAAAAAAGTCTCCGATATCACGGAGAAATCTCCGCGACAAATTATGGAAAAAAAAACAACAACAACAAAAAACAAAAACCAAAAACAAAATCTGAAGTAGTCTCAAATCCGTCTCCGAAACTCAGGAGACGTCTCCGATACTTTTTATCCGTCGTGGAGACGAAATTTTCTATTTTGTTGCGGAGACGTCTCCGCGAAGTGAGATACCGCCTTAAGTACCTCACTGGGATTACCCCTCCTCTAAAATTACAGAGGGTTGACCATTTTGGGAACACCTGTCATTAATTTGCCCTTCTGTTTTTATTTTGTGATTTTGCTCTGTTTCCTGTTTTTCTATTTCCTATCTTTCTTGATCAGTTTTCACCTTCGTTTTTCTCATTTTATATCTAAAATCCTTCCTGTGGTCAGATTCAGGTTGTGCTTGCTCTCCCCTTCTCTCTCTTTATCTTTCTTAAGTTCCCTAAGTTCCATGTTCCCGTTCCCCCTACTTTCGGTCCACCTGCTCCTTCCTATACAACAATAAAAAAAAAAATAAAATAAAATAAAATAAATAAAAAAAATCTCTTCTCTTATCTATCTCATTGTACTTTTTGTACGTTCATTGTCTTTCTCTCTCTCTCTATGAGATTTTTCCGTCGCGGGCAGATACTCCTTATTTGTTTATAAACCCGTTTTCAATAAACATGTACAAATTGAAAAAAAAAATGACCATTTATAGAAGGCTTACTTAATGTTTAAATTCTTCGACTCCCCCCCCCCTCCCACCCCTTCGGCTCAGCCACTCTACTTTCAAAAGCGCTTCGCTACCCTTCATCTCTGATCATAAACTCGAAAACAAACCGCTTTCAAAATAACAAAGGAAACATCGTGTTTCATGTCCCGCTAAGCCGGAAAAGAGGATTATGCTATTGTAATATGTGGGCTTAGAGTGCACTTCAATATAAATGAGTTCTGTCCACTAAACTCTTTTGTGTTGGGAGTCCTGCTTTCAAGTCTCTCCCAGCTGAGATTTCGAATACTTCTTCCACCATTTGTAAAGAGAAATATCCAGCTCGCCTATTTTTTTTCAATTCAATTCAATTCAAGAATGGTTTATTGTCAATAAAAGCAGTATACATGAATGACAGCCGAAGGGCTGAAATGGGCATGTTTACAATAAAAAATACTTAAAGGTATAATCAAATTAACAATACCAAAACATTACATGTAAAATTGATAAAAAAATACTAAGATATAAAAATACATACATTTGCAGAAATTGACATAAGAATTTTGAAAAAGTTGGATCCAACTGGATTTGTGTGTGTGTGTGAGTTTTTTTTTTTATTTTAAATATATATATATACATATCAGATAATAAACGAATATGAACATTACTTGGAGTTTAACAGGTCAATAAGCTATGGTATGGGACTTTTTCTGAAACGGTCGGTTACACCTAAACTGTTTAAAATTTGGCAACATGTCTTAAAGAGATTTTGTTCAGATCTTCCTCTTTGGCAGCCAGTCCTCTACATCTAGGATTTTCTAAAAGAGATTTTGCAAATCAAGTACAATATATTTTCTCTTCTTGTTTGTAACCGTTCCAATCCACATCTTATAACGATCATTTCATAATCTATATAATTTATGCCAAGCACTTATTTTACACACTCTTTTTTTGGATTCTTTCTAAATCTCGCCTACTTGTTTTACAGTCAATCCTCCATTAAAAACCGGGACAACAATATTCTAAAAATTGGACGAATATAATCCTGTGTAGATTTGAAATAAGGTCAGAAATTGGAATGATTATACTGCTTGACCATTCTAAACCATATACATTTTTTTGTTGCATCTTTTATTAAATATCAGATTATATGTACATCACCATTTCAAATTTGACTGAATATAAACGCCAAGTATTTTTACAGTATCATGTATATTCAGGTAAGTATCTCCAATACACAACATACATCAGGTAAGGTGGAGTTTTTTCAAAAAAGTAACTCCTGATAACAGTACATTTATTGGATTTAGTTTCATATGATTTGTCAGAAAAGACAGTTTAACTAGTGCATATCAGTTTGAGTCTGCAATACAGATGGAGTTTGTAAAAAACGATTTTCAATCTAAGGTAAGGTCATCGACAATATTAAATATGGTAAAAAATCATTTTTGACATGCATCATTAAACATTATCAAAATAGAATTGGCCTAATTTTGTGCCCTGGGGCACCCCAGCATTATTTGTAATATAAGTGAGATGATATCACCATGATATTTAACAGATTGTGAACGATTATTTAAAAGCTAATTATCCACTACAATTATACCAAGGTCTGACATAATATTCAATTAATTTCTTAATCAAGATGTTGTGCTCGAGTCTATTCAAACTCTTTTGAAAAAATCGTGCAAACAATAGAAGAAAACAGATTTTGATTTTCACAATTTCAAATACAATGTGCAATAATTAACCAAATAATGGGTAGTTGATAGACCTGGTCTGTTTCCATAATTGATGGACATCAATAAATTCTAGATATATCATCAATAACCATTAGTAATAAAAACGACTCCGCATTAGAAAAAATTGACTAGAATAAGAGAGATAGGATCGAAGTTCCTTTATTGTTGAGCTGTGATTTTGATAAGGAACAACCTGGCTTCTTTCCATTTTTCCTAGAGTTACTAACTCCTTGCTGAAATATATGACATATTTAAGAATATTGGCAAGTAGGATGCTCAATTCAACATGCAAATTCTCTGATATACGAGGAGGTAAATCATCTTTACACCTCGCTTTTACATTTTATTTTTCTTTAGCCCGATCAGTACATAAACTTATAAGGTTGAACTCGCCGGGCTCACAAGGAAGAAGGTAAGAAAGCTGGTAAACAAGCTTCTAACTCCAACGGTGCTCGATCAATTGATGCAATTATACTTAATAAAATGATTACTAATTGCATCAACTGTCTATAAACACAATCTCATTGTCGTTAGGCATTCACCACACCAGGTACGCTATTACACCGGTGAATTGTATCTAACCTCTTAGTAATTATAGTTAAAATCTGCTTATTTCTATCACCAGCCCATCTGCCGGATTTCCGTTGATTTTAGAATGAGTAATCTCGCTGTGTCCTATAATACTTCATACGTTGTATTTTCTCGCTAAACTATTCTAGTAAATTACCTATTATTTCTTAGAATTCTGACCTATAAATGGTTTATTATTTATTACAACAAGGCCCTTCTCTCTATTCAATTAGATAACAGCTTTTTACGTATTGTGGTGTCATCCAAGGTTTGTCATTATCCTTTATCTTATATTTGCTTAGTGGCGAATAAATTGCCATCAACTATTGGAAAAGAGTTTTAATAAAAACAAACAGCACATAAAGTTATCGGAAGGATCTTGAAGTGTAACAATTCATCACCACGCAAATACTGAGTGCATCCATTGACGAATAAGCGTAAACACTATCAGGTAATCGGAGCGGGTCACTTCACTTTTGTTTTCTTTTTTGAATGCATAAAATTAACAATTGGTCTCAACAATACACAATTATGGTCACTTTTACCAAGAGGTGACATAACAGTGATAGGTATAAGAAAAAATTCTTACAGTTTGTGATAATTTTATCGAGTATATTGTTGTCTCTGGTATATTTACAACTTGGTGAAAATTTACATTATACAAAATTGGTTCAGTATTAAGATCATTCAGATCTCCCATCAAAAATATTCCAGCATTTGGATGTTTTATAAGTACGTCATCAATTGTAGAGATAATGTGATCAATATATTCTTGTTCATATGGACAACGTGGTGGAAAATACAATACACATACGACAATACATGATATATCACGAGGTAATAATTTAGGTCGTATAAAAAACCATAACACTTCTAAAGCATCAGGTACAGTAACAGGAATAATATGAGAATTGAAACAATCTTTAATATATAACGCCACTCCTCCTCCTTTTTTATCTTAGAGTTATCATGTTAGGCCAAATTAAGATTATAACTATAAAAAAAAAAGAAAACAAACAAACAAACAAACAACAACAACTTCACAATTGACTTGCTTTTAAATCATTTTGATGGACAAATTCCAGTTGTCGTTCAAATTATATGATAAGGAACTTAAAAAAACTGAAACTCCTAATGGTGGTATCTCAGTTCGCGGAGACGGATATGGGACTACTTTCTGACGGTTTTGAAATTTGGCGCGGAACGTCTTCGAGACGTCTTCTGAGTCCTGCGACGTCTCATGAGTCTCGAGAATCGCAAAATGACTCAAAATCGTCTCAGAGTAATCCCAAATCAGTCTCTGCGACTGAAAAGAGTATTGGAGACGTCTCCGCGACGAAAAAAAAAGAATATTGTCTCCATGGGCGGGGGGGGGGGGGGGGGGGGGGGGGGGGGGGGCTGCAACCCCTCCACCTTTTTTTTCAGCAAACGTGTACAAAAATGAGAAAATGACCATGGCTTTGTGATTTTCAACCGGTTCATCCCTTCCACTTTCAAAAACGCTCTGCGGGCCCTGGTCTCAGCGACAGAAAAAAAAGAAATTGTCTCCGCGACAGAAAAAAAATCATGAAAAAATATGGGAATATTCTTTAAGAAGGTGTTGAGACAGTGCTGAGATTCATAGGACTCATGAAACGTCGACTGGGATTCAGGAGACGTCTCCGCAACAAGTTTCAAAACCGTCTCAAAACTGTTCCAAAACAAAGTAATCCCAAACCCCTATCAAAACTGTCTCCGCGAAGTGACCACCATGAGTGCTTAAAATTCTATGATTTCTGGTCGTTAAGTAGAGGGGGAAATATTATTTTGCTCGCGCTTCGCACTTGTTATTTTTCTTTATATTGGTAATAAATTTATTACTATTATTTTTGTTTATATTGGTAATAGATAATATTCATATATATTTTCCCCATGAACTCGATCAACATGAAAAAAACATACAAAAAATGGGCTATAAACACAAGCGGCGGGGCTGGGGGAAGGGGGCACAGTGCCACCACCTTTTTATTCACCCTAAAAGTGCCCCTTTTCATTAGGCCAAAATAAATCATAATGTTGGTTTCCGGTAACATAACTCCATTATAAATTGGGTCGGAAGGTTGGGGGAAAAAAAATTATTTTTGAAAAAAAAAGAAATCATCGTGTTATCCATTTAATTCAATGCCAGCTCTGTCTTCATTTCGCAAGAATTTATTCCGGGATGTAATCGCTACTAAAAACGGACCATTATCACTCTACAACTGCACTGTAAAAAAAATACAGAAAAAAATACAGAAAAGTGATGTCAGCAGAGTCGCCATGCAAAAGTGAAATTTAAAATATTAACAGTTTTGTTGTAAATTTCTCCTCTAATAATTAAAGAAAGAGAAGAAAAAAAAAAATCATTATAGTTCTATAGCTTACATATTTGGTTAAATCGGAACAAATGTGTTACTTCTGATGTATATTTTGTATTTCTCACGTGATTATTTGCAGGAGAAATTTACAACAAAATTGTTTTTAAAATTACATTTTTTTTATTTATTTATTATTTTTTTTTAATGCGACTCTGCTGACAGCAGATTTGCTGTAAAAATACAAATATTTTTAACAGTGTAAATATTTTGTTCCGCGGTATCCACTCAGTCTTTATTTACCGAAGAATTTCTTTCGAAACATTTTTGGCGGTGGGTTCTTCCGATAAATAATTTGTTTCGCTACTAAAAACGGATCGTTATCATTCCATACATGTAACTAAATAAATAATTCTGCAATTGTATTCGCTCCATTTTGATTTCATGAAGACTTTAGATCGAAATATAACAAGCAAGTCCTTCCGATAAATAATTCGCTACTACAAATGAATCGTTATCATTCCATAACTAAATAATTAATTCCGCAATTGCATTCGCTCCATCTTTATTTCAAGAAGAATTTATTTGGAAACGTTTTTGGCGATGAGTTCTCCGGATAAATCAGAAGTTTCGGTACTAAAAACGGCCCGTTATTAATCCAAAACTAAACAATTAATTTCACTATTGTATCCGCTCCGTCTTTCTTTCATAAAGAATTTATTTCGAAACGTTTTTGGCAATGAGTTTTTCTGATAAATAAGAAGAAGTTTTGTTATTAAAAACGGGCCGTTATATCATTTTATAACTAAATGATTAATTCCACAATAACCGCTCCATATTTCTTTCATGAAGAATTGATTTCGAAAGTTTTTGGCAATGAGTTCTTTTGATAAATAAGAAGTTTTGGTATTAAAATCGGGCCGTTATATCAATCTATAACTACATTATTAATTCCGAAATTGAATCCGCTATGTCTTTAATTTATGAAGAATGTATTTCGAAACGTTTTTTACGGCGAGTTCTGAACCGATAAATAAGAAGTTTCGGTACTAGAAACGGCCTGTTATCAATCCAAAACTAAACAATTAATTCCACAATATTATCCACTCCGTCTTTCTTTCAAAAGGAATTTATTTCGAAACGTTTTTGGCAATGAGTTCTTCCTATACATAAGACGTTTCGGTATTACAAACGGGCCGTTGTCATTTTATAATTAAATGATTAATTCCGATATTGTAATCGCTACGTTTTTAATTTATGAAGACAATATTTCGATACATTTTTTTACGGCGAGTTCTTCCAATGAATAAGACGTTTCGGTAGTAAAAACGGGGCGTTATATCATTCTGTAACTAATTAATTAATTCCAAAATGGTATCCGCTCCATCTTTATTTTATGAAGAATATAATTCGAAACAGTGACGGCGAGTTCTTCCGATAAAGAAGAAATTTTGGTACTAAAAACGGCCCCTTATCAATCCAAAAGTAAACACTTAATTCCGCAATATTACCCGCTTCGTCCTTCTTTCAAAAAGAATTTATTTTAAAACGTTTTGGCAATGAGTTCTGCCGATAAATAAGAAGTTTTGACATTAAGAACGGGCGGTTATATCATTCTATAACTAAATGATTAATTCCGAAATTGTATCTGCTCCGTCTTTCTTTCATAAAGAATTTATTTCGAACGTTTTTGGCAATGAGTTCTGCTGATAAATAAGAAGTTTTTGTATTAAAAACGATTGTCTTACAGGGAGCGGGGGGTTGGTAGTGGTTTTGCCACTGCTTCTCGGGTATTGGGTAAAACATCGCATCACTTTTACATCCGGGTAACTTGAGTAAACCATTACGTCATCACTCCAGCGGAGCGGTGTGCCTTGTTTCGAGCTAAAGGGGATTACGTAATGGGCCTCGCCTAACGTGCCTAAACCCTCTACTACTCGGGTTTTGCTTGAAACATCGCATACTTTTACATCCGGGCAACTTGGGTAAAATGACGTCACCGCACCCAGCACGGGGGGGGGGGGGGTGGTGTGAAGTCCAGCGTATGAGAAGGTGAACGTCGCCAGTTCTCATCCCTCCTTTATATAATGATGCTGGCACCTTAGTCCACGCATTTTTCCCGATAAACAAAAAGAAACTCAACAATTTATTCCCGTTATCCGCTCCATCTTTCTTTTATGGAGAATGTGTTTCGAAACGTTTTTGACGGCGAGTTCTGAACCGATAAATAAGAAGTTTCGGTACTAGAAACGGCCTGTTATCAATCCAAAACTAAACAATTAATTCCACAATATTATCCACTCCGTCTTTCTTTCAAAAGGAATTTATTTCGAAACGTTTTTGGCAATGAGTTCTTCCGATAAATAAGAAGTTTTGGTATTAAAAACGGGCCGTTATATCATTCTATAACAGTTACTAAATGATTCATTCCACAATAACCGCTCCATATTTCTTTCATGAAGAATTGATTTCGAAAGTTTTTGGCAATGAGTTCTTCTGATAAATAAGAAGTTTTTGTATTAAAAACGATTGTCTTAC
>CALNVZ010001721.1:253728-275012 GCA_940671915.1 Paracentrotus lividus
AGGGACGGGGGGGGGGGGGGGGGTGGTAGTGGTTTTGCCACTGCTTCTCGGGTATTGGGTAAAACATCGCATCACTTTTACATCCGGGTAACTTGAGTAACCATTACGTCATCACTCCAGCGGAGCGGTGTGCCTTGTTTTCGAGCTAAAGGGGATTACGTAATGGGCCTCGCCTAACGTGCCTAACCCTCTACTACTCGGGTTTTGCTTGAAACATCGCATCACTTTTACATCCGGGCAACTAGGGTAAAATGACGTCACCGACCAGCACGGCTTTACGGTTGGGGGGGGGGGTGGGTGTCAAGTCCAGTGTATGAGAAGGTGAACGTCGCCAGTTCTCATCCCTCCTTTATATTAATGATGCTGGCCCTTAGTCCACGCATTCTTCCCGATAAATAAGAAGAAACTCAACAATTTATTCCCGTTATCCGCTTATCTTTCTTTTATGAAGAATGTATTTCGAAACGTTTTTGACGGCGAGTTCTGAACCGATAAATAAGAAGTTTCGGTACTAGAAACGGCCTGTTATCAATCAAAACTAAACAATTTAATTCCACAATATTATCACTCCGTCTTTCTTTCAAAGAATTTATTTCGAACGTTTTTGGCAATGAGTTCTTCCGATAAATAAGAAGTTTGGATTTAAAAACGGGCCGTGTTCATTTTATAATTAAATGATTAATTCGATATTGTAATCCGCTACTGTTTTATTTATGAAGAAAATTTTCGATACATTTTTTACGGCGAGTTCTTCAATGAATAAGAGTTTCGGTAGTAAAACGGGGCGTTATATCATTCTCTAAACTAATTAATTAATTCCAAATGTATCCGCTCCATCTTATTTTATGAAGAATATAATTCGAAACATTTTTTGACGGCGAGTTCTTCCATAAAGAGAAATTTTGGCTACTAAAACGCCGTTTATCAATCAAAGAATACTTAATTCCGCAATATTACCCGCTTCGTCCTTCTTTCAAAAGAATTTATTTTGAAACGTTTTTGGCAATGATTCTGCCGATAAAGTAAGAAGTTTGACATTCAAAACGGGCGGTTATATCATTCATATAACTAGAATAATTCCGAATGTATCTGCTCCGTCTTCTTTCATAAGAATTTATTTCGAACGTTTTTGGCAATGAGTTCTGCTGATTTAAGAAGTTTGATTTATTAAAAAACGGGCCGTTATATTATAACAAATGATTAATTCCAGAAATGTTTGTATCCGCACGTCTTTAATTTATAAAATAACTATATTTCGAACATTTTTGACGGCGAGTTTCTTCGATAAATAAGAAGTTTTGTAGTAAAAAACGGCGCGTTATATCTTAACTGTATAATATCCGGCTCCGTCTTTATTTTAGGAAGAATATAGAGAATTTCTTCGAAACTTTTTTTGACGATGAGTTCTTCTCATAAATAAGAAGTTTCGGTACTAAAAACGGCTCGTTATCAATCCAAAACAAACACTTAATTCCGCATATTATCCGCTCCATCTTTCTTCATAAAGAATTTATTTTGAAACGTTTTTGGCGATGAAGTTCTTCCGATAAAGAAAAGTTTTGGTACTAAAAACGCCCGTTATCAATCCAAAACTAAATACTTAATTCCGAATATTATCCGCTTCGTCTTTCTTTCAAAAGAATTTATTTCGAAACTTTTTGGCAATGAGTTCTTTCGATTAAATAAGAAGTTTTGACATAAAAACGGGCCGTTTATATCATAACTACTGACAAATGATTAATTCCACGAAATTGTATCCTGCTCGTCTTTCTCTTCATAAAAGAATTTATTTCGAAACGTTTTTGGCAATGAGTTCTTCTGATAAATAAGAAGTTTGTATTAAAAACGAAATTGTCTTACAGGACGGGCCACGGGCGGGGGGGAGTACGCGCGTCCTCAGGCAATACGTACGACTAAACACCCGACTGCGTGCGAAACTCGCAAAGCCACCTACCAGGGCCCGTGCCCTGGTTGTGCTAGTGGTTTTGCCACTGCTTCTCGGTATGGTAAAACATCGCATCACTTTACATCCGGGTAACTTGAGTAAACCATTACGTCATCACTCCAGCGGAGCGGTGTGCCTTGTTTCGAGCTAAGGGGATTACGTAATGGGCCTCGCCTAACGTGCCCTAAACCCTCTACTACTCGGTTTTGCTTGAAACATCGCATCACTTTTACATCCGGGCAACTTGGGTAAAATGACGTCACCGCACCAGCACGGGGGGGGGGGGGTGTGTAAGTCCAGCGTATGAGAAGGTGAACGTCGCCAGTTCTCATCCCTCCTTTATTAATGATGCTGGCACCTTAGTCCACGCATTTTTCCCGATAAATAAGAAGAAACTAACAATTTATTCCCGTTATCCGCTTTATCTTTCTTTATGAAGAATGTATTTCGAAACGTTTTTGACGGCGAGTTCTGAACCGATAAAATAAGAAGTTTCGGTACTAAGAAACGGCCTGTTATCAATCCAAAACTAAACAATTAATTCCACAATATTATCCACTCCGACTTTCTTTCAAAAGAATTTATTTTGAAACGTTTTTTGGCAATGAGTTCTTCCGATAAATAAGAAGTTTTGGTATTAAAAACGGGCCGTTGTCATTTTATAATTTAATGATTAATTCCGATATTGTAATCACTACGTTTTTAATTTATGAAGAAAATATTCGATACATTTTTGACGGCGAGTTCTTCCAATGAATAAGACGTTTCGGTATAAAAACGGTGCGTTATATCATTCTGCTAACTAATTAATTAAACGAAATTGTATCCGCTCCATCTTTATTTTATGAAGAATATAATTCGAAACATTTTGACGGCGAGTTCTTCCGATAAAGAAGAAATTTTCGGTACTAAAAACGGGCCCGTTATCAATCCAAAGTAAATACTTAATTCCGCAATATTACCCGCTTCGTCCTTCTTCAAAAAGAATTTATTTTGAAACGTTTTTGGCAAGAGCTTCTTGGCAATGAGTTCTGCTGATTTTTAAGAAGTTTTGATATTAAAAACGGGCCGTTATATTATAACTAAATGATTAATTCCGAAATTGTTTGTATCCGCCACGTCTTTAATTTATAAATAATATATTTCGAAACATTTTTGACGGCGAGTTCTTCCGATAAATAAGAAGTTTTGGTAGTAAAAACGGCGCGTTATATCATTCTGTATAATATCCGCTCCGTCTTTATTTTAGGAAGAATATAGAGAATTTCTTTCGAAACTTTTTTGACGATGAGTTCTTCTCATAAATAAGAAGTTTTGGTACTAAAAACGGCTCGTTATCAATCCAAAACTAAACACTTAATTTCGCAATATTATCCGCTCCATCTTTCTTTCATAAAGAATTTATTTTGAAACGTTTTTGGCGATGAGTTCTTCCGATAAAGAAAAAGTTTTGGTACTAAAAACGCCCGTTATCAATCCAAAACTAAATACTTAATTCCGCAATATTATCCGCTTCGTCTTTCTTTCAAAAAGAATTTATTTCGAAACTTTTTTGGCAATGAGTTCTTCCGATAAATAAGAAGTTTTGGTATTAAAAACGGGCCGTTGTCATTTTATAATTAAATGATTAATTCCGATATTGTAATCACTACGTTTTTAATTTATGA
Organism: Paracentrotus lividus; assembly: GCA_940671915.1. Taxonomy (NCBI): domain Eukaryota; kingdom Metazoa; phylum Echinodermata; class Echinoidea; order Camarodonta; family Echinidae; genus Paracentrotus; species Paracentrotus lividus. The sequence goes on from CALNVZ010001721.1 coordinate 257,341, forward strand.
AGAAAATATTTCGATACATTTTTGACGGCGAGTTCTTCCAATGAATAAGACGTTTCGGTAGTAAAAACGGTGCGTTATATCATTCTGTAACTAATTAATTAATACGAAATTGTATCCGCTCCATCTTTATTTTATGAAGAATATAATTCGAAACATTTTTGACGGCGAGTTCTTCCGATAAAGAAGAAATTTTGGTACTAAAAACGGCCCGTTATCAATCCAAAAGTAAATACTTAATTCCGCAATATTACCCGCTTCGTCCTTCTTTCAAAAAGAATTTATTTTGAAACGTTTTTGGCAATGAGTTCTGCCGATAAATAAGAAGTTTTGACATTAAAAACGGGCGGTTATATCATTCTATAACTAAATGATTAATTCCGAAATTGTATCTGCTCCGTCTTTCTTTCATAAAGAATTTATTTCGAACGTTTTTGGCAATGAGTTCTGCTGATTTTTAAGAAGTTTTGATATTAAAAACGGGCCGTTATATTATAACTAAATGATTAATTCCGAAATTGTTTTTATCCGCCACGTCTTTTATTTATAAATAATATATTTCGAAACATTTTTGACGGCGAGTTCTTCCGATAAATAAGAAGTTTTGGTAGTAAAAACGGCGCGTTATATCATTCTGTATAATATCCGCTCCGTCTTTATTTTAGGAAGAATATAGAGAATTTCTTTCGAAACTTTTTTGACGATGAGTTCTTCTCATAAATAAGAAGTTTTGGTACTAAAAACGGCCCGTTATCAATCCAAAACTAAACACTTAATTCCGCAATATTATCCGCTCCATCTTTCTTTCATAAAGAATTTATTTTGAAACGTTTTTTGCGATGAGTTCTTCCGACAAAGAAGAAGTTTTGGTACTAAAAACGCCCGTTATCAATCCAAAACTAAATACTTAATTCCGCAATATTATCCGCTTCGTCTTTCTTTCAAAAAGAATTTATTTCGAAACTTTTTTGGCAATGAGTTCTTCCGATAAATAAGAAGTTTTGACATTAAAAACGGGCCGTTATATCATACTGTGACTAAATGATTAATTCCGAAATTGTATCTGCTCCGTCTTTCTTTCATAAAGAATTTATTTCGAAACGTTTTTGGCAATGAGTTCTTCTGATAAATAAGAAGTTTTGGTATTAAAAACGATTGTCTTACAGGGAGCGGGGGCGGGGGGTTGGTAGTGGTTTATGATGCTGGCACCTTTTTTGTCCACGTATTTTTCCGATAAATAAGAAGAAACTCAACAAATTAATTCCTGTTACCAGCTCCATCTTACTTTAATGAAGAATGTATTTCGAAACATTTTTGACGGCGAGTTCTTCCGATAAATAGTAATCATGAATCATAATAGAATGGTAATTGTCTATCATTTTTGTATTCATGCCTACTCTTTGTTTCATTGTAAAATATTATTGTAAATAATCTTCTGTTCATGCAATGGTCATTTGAAATAAAGTTACCATATACTTTGCTTTCTGTTTATACAATTTTCATGTAAAATATATTATTGTGCTGCCTTTTGCGCGGAGCGTTTTACAAAGTGGAGGGGGTGACTGAAGAGAAATAATTGGTGATTTTAGCAAGATCGAGATATATCCAATGCTGGAATTCAATGTTGGCTACTATAGTGCTTGATTATGATCATGTCAATGCAAAGTACATGGCCATATAACATGTAGCATGAAGCGAGTCAGTGGACCAGGTCCGTTATATGCTAATTAAGAGGATTAATTTAATTGGATTATCTCTGGCAGAGACCTCCTTGGCGCTAAGTCGATCTTAATCCCCAGATTAAGCTCTGTAAAAGTGATGTGATGTTACCCTACTAAAAGGGGGTTTACTCGGGTACTGTGCTAAAAGACCGTTTGCGTAATGTATAGAAGGGAACCAAACAAAGTCCAAACAATCGTCGAAGAATGGAGGGGTGGGAGTAGGGAAAAACATTGCTTCTCGAACGGAGTCCATCATGAGAATGATTATATTGCAGACACAATTATTCTTCCGCAGATCAGATGCAAGTTTTAAGTATACGCGTGGGAAAGTGTGTAGCGCTTTGATGTTGAAGATTGAGAACAAAAGAGACCGCGTTTCTATGATAATTGCCGACATGCGCGCGTATGACATATTTATGTAGATTATGCGGCGCTTTGATTAGTCGGCAAATTTGTAAACAACTCAACAGTTGTTCTCTATTTAAATGCATTCTCACACGATTGGCTCAGGTGTACAATTTGACGCAAGGGTTGCTATATTTCCTTCTCAGTTCGACATAATATATTGCAAGATTTCTAACATAACACCAAGTAATCAAAACATTCATTTAATCCTCTAATTCTTTCTTCTTTCTTTGTCAGTTCTTTTTTTCTTCTTCATAATTTAAGCATCAAGAGTGGGGCGACTCGCCCTATACGACGGATATATCATATAAGCATATGGACCGCGCCGGTAATTCATAGGGCATCATCGATTGTGCGGCTGGGCTGCGGGGGGAGGGGTGTACCATGACATGGACCTGTCGCCCTGGCTCCACTACTTTATACTCCAAAATAATTTTGAAATAAGAGATAGAACGAAAGTGCCTTTATTTCTTCATTATATATCTTTTAAACCCCAACCTTTTCGGTTCGCTGCTTTGCGTCGCGGAACTAGCATCATTAATGACAATTACTCCATTTTGAGCTAAAAATTTTATACCACCATTCAGTAGGGTATAGAATGCACAATTAACTCAAAATAAAAATCATAAACTAAATCATCATATACCTCAGTTCGTCCCTTCGCGCTCGCGGATACTAAATAGGCGTCTGAATACACAATTATCGTTACAATTTCTTATACTAGTGTGCCCCTTTATTTATATCCTTTAAACCCCCCCCCCGAAAAAAAATATTTTTTTAAAGTTGGGCCCCCCCTCTCTGAAAATCCTGGAATCCGCGCCTGGCCATACATCGTGATTTTGGAGCCCATTCAGCCACCCCCCCCGCCCACAATAACGACCGGACAATGGCGAAATAAATTATTTAGTTATTGAGTGATAACGACCAATTTTAGAAATGACACTTTATCTCACCGAAAAATTCGCCGCTGAAATAAATTTTCATTTAAATAATTTTCAAATTTCAATAAAGACAGAAACAAAAACAACTGCGGAAGAAATTATTGAGGTTATGGACTGTTAAACGGCCGCACTTTAGAAGCGAAACTAATTTTATCATAGAAGTCACGTTGATAATTTTGTGAAATAAATTCTCCGAAAATCAAATTTTAACAGCAGATGCTGTTAAATAATGACACCCCTCCCCCCCCCCGGCCGCCCAAAATCCCCCTTACCTGGAGGTTATTCATGTGACCAAACCAGGTCTCCAACTATCTAATCCATTCGCCTGGCAGTAATAACTCATCAATTTCGGAATAACGAACCTTTTCTATATTTCGAAAAAACGACACCTTATTCTATTATCGGAAAACCAAACTTATCTATTCGGAATAACGAACTTGTTTCTACTCTCGGCGGAATAACGAACCTTTTTCTATTTTTAGGAAAAATGAACCTTTTTTCTATTTAGGAATAACGAACCTTCGAAATAACGAACACTACCCCCCCCCCCTGCGACTACCGACGCGCAGCGCGGCCGCGGACTATCGATAGCGGACTATCGGGCTACTAGCCGCTTGGGGGGGGGGGTCTAAAATTATAGAACTTCAATATCACAACAACAAAAATGCAAGCTCTCCTCTATTTTCCCTATTATACGATCTAATTAATATATATTGGTTGTTATTTTAATGAATAATTTTCAATAAAACGAACTGGTTCAAGAAGAACACTACCTAAACACAGAATGCGAGGAGGAGTGAGAGCTTATGGATGACGGAGAAAGCACACCCCCCACCCTCGGTGTATCTCTCCGAGAATGGGTGCGGTTAATTAAGTTTGTACTCCCGCATCCCTCAACCACCCTTTCGCGAAACAGCCCCCCCCCCCGGTGTTCACGAACGGGTGCGGCCATCCCCGCTCCACCCCCGCTCCGCGAACGCAGACGATCGTTGCAAGCCGTTATTATTGACTTTAGGCAAATATGCTACTGGAGTAGAGGTTTATAAACAAATTATGAAAAACCTGCATCGATTATAAAGTACCAAAACACCATGCATCCGTCCGGACTTGAATTTACATAGTTCCGTTAAATTAAAACTATGCGTTTAAAACTACCATAAGGCGCATTCTTACTTGTAGCACCTGTGCTCATTCCCGAAAGAAGAATAACACACACAAGGTAGAGTAGATAATTCATGATGAAATGCTGTATTATTCAAGTAACTCCACAACGGCGATTTCATGCTAAGAGAAACAGAGAGAGAGAAAAAAAAAACTTAACATTACCCAAGTTTTGCATGCTAAGTTAGTGATTACAGGCTTGGAAAAATTGTAAGGTCAAACAAATAATAGATTTTGATGATACAGGAATATTAAAATGCTTTTTCTAATACAATAAAATAAAAAAAAACTACGAGGCAGAGGCTAAGAAAAGGTTAGGGGAGACAAAGATTTGGAGGGACAAGCTTTTAATTGTTAAAGCTGGTGTATAGTCTCGGGAGAAAGAAAAAAAAATAATTTGGATTCACATTTAGATAAATCATGAAAGATTGAATCCAATAACAATAATAAAACAAATTATAGTACTTTAAATCTCGTTTCAGTGTCTTTATTTCATAATATAAGTATTTTAAAAAAAAGATAAGACGGGGACCCGTCTCAGGTTAGCGCTCACGTGGAAAACCAATGGGGATTCGCTTGTGTGGGTGTTGCTCACAGATCGTTCGCACTAATAAACGCCGTAACCTCAGGCGTGCGAATCTTTAAGCAGAGGTCTAAACGGCAGTTAAATTACGCTTAATTCAAACATATTCAATGAAATTCATCGGAAATAATGAAAGGAATGTCACAAGATCTCTTACACATTTCTTTTAGTGCAATGTGCACAACATGTAACTACATTTCATCGGTTTTGTGTCAATTCCTTTTTTGTTACCAAAACTATACACCAGGTTTAACACACAAGCAGTAGCGGTCGCAGCCTGACGTCACACAATAAAAGTATCGGGCCCATGCGTAATAGTGCCGCTATTGTCCCCAAACAAGTGGGTACAAGGAATGTATTCAATTCGGATATCTTGTCCCCTCCAAACCTTTGACTCCACAGAGCTATCCGATGCCGATTTTGTTTTGATTTTTGTTGTATTTGTTGCTGTTGTTGTTGTTGTTGTTGTTGTTGTTGTTGTTAACTATATACGTCCTTAAGACGTTAATTCTTATCATCTTGGAGTGTTGAAGGTTTTACTGGTGGGAGAACGTGGTAGTACGTGGTAGTCTTGTTTTCAACCACAATTGGATAGAAAATGGCATTACACAAAAGATGAACATTAGATACTAGAAAATATAAAATTAACGGTCGGTGATGAATGTGCACGCAAAACCCTTCACGTGTATGATGAATTGCGCGTAGTTTCATAAATGAATAATTCATCACACCACATATTAATTCCGCTTATCTGATTAAAAAAATATATCCTCCGCCCCTGTGCGAAACTCAATATTTCAATCAAAATCGAATGTTGTATTGTATTGCTAAACGATACGCGCATCCCATTGTGAATAAAATTTGTGCATCGTGTAAAAAAAATGCAATCCCAGGCAGAATCAGACACTCACAAACAGTTATTATGTGTACAATAATTTAGAATAAGGATTGATGAACTATTCTTTGTTAATATTATAATTTATTGAAAGGTTGTAAACAATTAAAATGTTGATGAATGATAACAACAAACGATTATAAAGTGCATGAAGCAGGAACATTAATTCTAATGATTAATCATGCTAACACTAGATTCGGGTATAGGTACTTACTAGAAATTTGTATTCATCAAGTAAAATGTTCGACAAACATTTTATTTCTAAGCGTTGTTTGTGTCAGCCTCGGGATAAAGGCGTCAATTCGATGAGAAAACCTTTCGTCCCTCCTTCACCGTTTATTTGATAAATGTATTATGTCGCAAAGATGAACACAAGTTTATCCTCATATCAGCATACAGAGCCCCGATGACACTCTCAATAAAGATATATGATATAAAATGATTACAAAAGAGGGGTATCGATGGAAAGTAATGAAAGTGTGTTGAATCTAGAACACAGTCGTTAACATTCCAGAGTGATTATTGATATGATTATGCAATGTATTATGACGTGATTAATTATGGCAAATAAATAGATAATGCAGCAGCAAATCATTCTCGACGGGAAAAAAGAAAAACATTGAAACATTGTTTTTCGACCATCCTTTGTTTACAGGGGGAAATTAATATCCAATACAATAATTATATCCTACCATTTAATTATTCAAACAAAGTTATTGAGCACTTATTATCTCATCAGTAGGCTTTTTATCGGTTTTTTTTTTCTTCTTTAAAAAATCCTAATTCATTTATATAAATTCTGGGGGCGTTGAGTTTGTGATTAGGCCTATACAAATACACCATTTGTTCTGGTTAAATATATAATAAGACAGACTGTATACAGCTTTTAAATGGTAAGGCAATCCCGGTTTGGTAAGGACAGCAAGAGTATTTAATTAATATAAATACATTTCATGTAAATTTTTAATCTTGGTTATTGCTGTAAAAGGATGTACGGTCTCTTTATTTTCTTCATATTGACAGTGGTCCTTTCATTACAAACATAACATTATAGTTTTCGAGTATTTTGACAACAAGGATTTAAGTTACGGGTTTATATGCACTTGGCCTAACAGGAATTGTCATCATTATCTGATTGTCCAATATCAAAGAATATATAGTGGGAAGAAATTTCGCTCTGACCACTCGGAGTAGTACATCGAGCGATTGAGCGGCTTGAATTTGTGTACGGTCTACATGCGTATTGCACGTGGAAAAAAAAAGATTTTTTACTGCGTCATATTTCATATATTACTCTACCTTTTTATTTCTTTATGTTTCGATGGGAGCAAGGTTGAGAAGTTCGAGATGCATGCTAACAACCTTTATTTCCAAGAAAAACTGCCAAAAAAGTCAGTGACTATGCCTCCTTTAGAGCATTCCCTTATACAAATTTTTATACGTTTTGTACAAGCTTGTTTAACTAGCTTGCGACTAGCTAGTTTCGTTCCAAATATGTAAATGAGTTGCACGCTCACTTGCTCAAACTAGCTTGCAGCAAGCTATAGAACTAGCTCAGTGACTAGCTTGTTTTGGAACGAAACCAGCTTGTCACTAGCTAGTAAGACAAGCTTGTAACAAACTAGTTTAGCAAGCGTGCAGCTCATTTGCATATTTGGAACGAAAGAAGCTAGTTAAACAAGCTTATATGTTGCAACACTAGCTTGCGACAAGCTTGTAATTGAGCAAGCTAGTACACATGTACATGACAAGCATGATGTTTAGTTGGACAAGCATGTGGAAGCTAGTTCGAAAACAAGCTAGTCGCAAGCTAGTTTAAGGGAAAACAGCTTCCCACAAGCTATTTTAAACAAGCTTGTTGCAAGCTAGTTATGCAGCTTCATTGTCTAGCTTGCCACAAGCTAGTCTGCCATATTTTATATTAATTTTGTGTTGTTTCTCCTATACACTTGTATTTGAGTAAATGTACTTTTTTCCTGGTTAGTTATTTTTGAATTCCTGTTTAATTAGGTGTAATTGAAATATATTATTGAAATTCCCTGCATGTTGTTTATTGATCGATCTTTATATTTAGGAAAAAAAATAAATTGAATTGAATTATCAGTAATGGAGTTAATTACTGTTAAATCAAATACAGATAGTACCAAAATACTGAATTGCACACACCCTGTGTTTTGTATGCAAATTACCTAATTTGCATATATAGCTTGTTTTGTCCAACTAACTTGTTTGCAAGCTTGTCACTCCCATCCACTCTTATAAATTTTCCTATGGATTTTTTCCAACTATCTTGCAAATTTTCTGGCAAGCTTGTCACTAGCTAGCCACTCTCATGCATTCTACAAGCTAGTCACGAGAGGGTTCAAATAGTGGCAGTAATTTGCAACAAACTTGCAAATTTTCCTGCAAGCTAGTCACAAGCTAGTCATGGGATGGTTCAAATAGTGGCAGCTAGTTTACAACCAACTTGCAAATTTTCCTGCAAGCTAGTCATGGGAGGGTTAGTGGCACGTATTATCTCGCTATATCCTCCAAGCTAGTTAGTTGCAAGCTAGTCGCAGGAGGGTAATGATTGTAACTCACTTGAAAAATTTATGACAAGCTTGTCACTATCTAGCCCTCTTATGCAAACTAGGTTGTTTTCCTGCAAGCTAGTGCACTAGTTAGTCACAGGAGAGTAAAAATATTGGCATGCTTGTAACTAACTTGACCATTTTATGACAAGCTTGTCACTATCTAGCCCTCTAATGCAAACTAGCTTGTTTTCCTGCAAGCTAGTGCACTAGCTAGTCACAGGAGAGTAAAAATATTGGCATGCTTGTAACTAACTTGAACATTTTATGACAAGCTTGTCACTATCTAGCCCTCTAAAGCAAACTAGCTTGTTTTCCTGCAAGCTAGTGCACTAGCTAGTCACAGGAAAGTAAAAATATTGGCACGCTTGCAACTAACTGGAAAAAATCCTGCAAGCTAGTCGCAAGCTAGTCAGTCTCTATGGCAAGCTAGTTGCAAGATGGTTATTATGTTACAAGCTAGTTTTAAGGTGGCAGCTAGATTGCAGCACGCTTATTTTCTGAAAAACACGCTTAATAAGATTGTGACAAGCTAGTAACTAGCTTGCGACAAGCTTATTTTTGTATAAGGGTTGTAGCCGCAATACGTTTTGAACGTAAAACAACAATTTTCAAAACGGATTATTTTCCCTTTTTGTTTTCCTTAAAAGAATGGAAATATAGATGTTATTAAATTTAAACAATTTTCTATTATTATCATGCATTTTAAACTCTTGACAACCCCCTAAAAAGTCAGTGACTATGCCTCCTTTTGGGCATGAAAAGTTGCCTTCCAATGGGTTTAACACGTAGGAGCCTATACGTACATACTATTTTAAAGTGATTCCGATTCCCGTTATATTTCGTTTTAGTGATTGGAAATGTAGATTTTATCAAATTTAAATAAATTGTCTAACATAAGCAAGCATTTTAAACTCTTAAAGATCTCCTAAAAAAGTCAGTGACTATGCCTCCTTTTGGGCATGAAAATGCCTATGTTTTTTAATGGATAATATTCCCCTTTTCTTTCATTGAAACGATTGGAAATGTAGATTTTATGAAATTTCGATAAATTTCCTTATTTAATCAAGCATTCTAAACTCTTAACGATCTCACAAAAAAGTCAGTGACTATGCATTACTTTTTAGGTTTTCACATAGAACTTATCGTCATCTGCAGTTCAACACGTGCAATTCCTCGGCGCATGCGCTAGACTGATTGCATGAATAACACATGTATTTCCAATGTACTACACCATTTTACGTGCAGACAGGCGAACTCGCACCTCTCCGTTATATTCTCTCTGCCAATATCACATAAGATAAACCTATTTAGCTAACTAACAATTTGGTCCATTTTCCCCTTCGTCTTTAGTCTACAAACAGTCACTTGGTCTAATTTAATTTTAGTCTAATTTCCAATTGAATATTCTGTCTATTACAAGTTTGTTCTAGGAATTGACCAAATGGTGTTAGACCAAAATCGACAAAATGGTAAATAGGCGAATTGGTAATTAAAATTAGACCCTGTGGGATGAGACCAAACTGGAATTAGTCAAATGGGTTTGGACCAAAAGGCAATTTACTGGTTTATTGATGCAATGCATTTAGGCGAGGGATCAAAAATATCGATACCATGCCCGCCGCGGCCAGGCGCGTAGGCTGACCAAGGCTTGCATGCCCGCTGCGGCCTGACGGCCTAGTTACTTCATTTTGATTAGAACGGCCAGCCGCGGCCTCCCGGGTATGTGGGCAAGAACCCGAAAATTTTAATTGTGCCGTCCTCCCTCGGCCTACCACCTATATATTCAAGTGGCTCAGCCAGCCGCCGCTGGTCGTAGGTGCTTAAACCACCAGCTATAGGCATAGGAGAGGCTGGACGTTTGTTCGTCTAAAGACAACAGCCTGACATGTTTTGGTCGATATTTGTACTATCGTCGTAAGCCGCAATTTTTTTTTTTTTTTTTTTTTTTTTTTTTTTTTTTGTAAACCCTTAATCGGAATACGGCCTCTCACCTGTTTTATCATCGCTAGCGAGGTCTTCGATATCATGTCAAGACCGGGCCTTGGGGGATGGAAACACCGGAAAGGGAATTAATAGGGCCTATTACACCCCGAGATAAAAAAAAAATCGAGGGGTTGGGACACGTATTATTATTATTTTATATATAAGTGTCATCATGTTTCTATATAATAGTATTCAAAATAGCCAATAAATCCAAGCTGAAAAATCACAATTTCGTAGGGATGGAAAGAAGACATATAGCGGAAAGGGAAAGAGGGACAAGGATGATAACAGAAAAACGAGACCGAGTGAAATAAAAGGCTGGATAACTACAGGACAAAGGATAAAGTCAAACAACAGTCTCTCAACAAGGACGGGTACGGAGTCTTTAGCGACCCCTACATCCCATACTCGGAGGGCGTCTTTTGTTTGGAGAAATATATTATAAACGTTCTCGAATGTTTTCAAAAATAAGTCAGAAATATGATGAAAATTATTTTCAGCATGTTTTTTTTTTCTTGCGCTCTTCATTTATAAATTCCTAATTGATTATCGACAATGTTATAAACAAACACACTCAGCATAAAATTCTAAGAGGATAGATGAATTATCCAATGATACATTCGTGATTATATAAGAATAGGCCTAAAGAATATAAACATAGGTTTATTAAATATATTTTTGTAAATTGTCATACAATCAACGCGGAAGGTTGTGAAGTGATAATATTGAATAAACTGAATCTGAACAAGGTTCATTACAAATGTGACAGTAATCTATGCGAGCGCGAATGTTTTGGGAAACTCTACGAATATAAATAGACACAAGAAAGTGTGCAAAGAATAAATAAAATCGATGCAGATCGATTTGCACCGGTCATGAAGTTGTAATCTCGCGTCTTGATTCGAATCACCAATGCTGCGGTCACAACTCGCCGTGGTTTCGATGTGCAACTTGATATGATGAAGGGACGGTGATTTCATGTGACGACTGGAGGGGGGGGGGCGGAAATCCCGAAATTAGAATTATTGTACACTCGAACGGAATAAAGCGTCCTAAAAATACTATATGTATACCCAAAATTCGAAATAGAATGACCTACCTCGCACATTATGCAGAAATTATTATGACAATTTGAATTATATAAGGCTGGCAAGAATAAAAATTTTCTACGAATAGATAATACCCATATACAAAACACAAAGAAAAAATATTATGTTGAATTATCCAACATTCGATTGGATTTATCTATTTTTTTTATTTTTTTTGCGAGCGCGAAGCGCGAGTCGAATTTTTTGCTTTTTAATGACCTGAATTTATTTTAGGCATATTTAGCCTCATGGTCTATTAACTATATATAATTGAGGGGGGACGATCCCCCTTAAAAAAATCGAGGGGGGGGGGGACACGCCCCTCCCCCGATGCATGAATGGATTTCGTAGGAAATTCGTTGCATTTACGACGTGCAGGAAGTACACTTGCTTCAGAAACGCGGGAATCACAGAAATAGACCCACGGCGGCTATATGCAACGTGCATGCAACGCAGGCTACGTTGCATGAACGTGCCCCGTTTTTATGTCTATTTTTATTAGAAATGAGAATATCAGCTTGTGAACAAAGGCAGCGGAAGAATGTGAGAAAATAAAACATTGGGGGAGGGGGGGGGGCCATTGTCCAATGCATTTCAATCTAAAGCAAAGTGTTCAATCATTCGAATTATTTTTTTTTTGTGGGTCGCATTGTATACATAATAGTTTTTAATCTTTTCTCTTCTAAAACAACTTAATATCATGGTACAAAAGCATAAGCAATTAAATGATTTACCCTCAGATAGACAAAGCAATCACTAAGACAAAACATTTCTTTTCAGCATGGAAACGGATATATAAGTGTACATGAGTCATTTGTACACTTATATCAACGCTCAAAAATAAATGAATCGCTCTATCAGTTGGAAGCATTTAGTACGTTTACATATACTTAATGCTTTCATTTCATCTCGCTTTTTAGACAAAACTGTCTGTTCCATCGCAGTGCTTTATTTGAAATAACAAAATATTTAGGCGTAGCTCTTACCGTGTTTTGTTTTCATTTGTTTTATCTTATATCATTTTGCGTGGACAATGCTGAAGTCAATATGCATATATAAAAAAACAATCAATATGAGATGTTGAGAATATGAGATGTTGACTTATGGCACCAAAAGAAAAATTAACATTTTTGTGACGTTCCCTTTCATTCCCCGCTAAGCCGGACGTTGGTAATGACCAGGCCAGGAGAATTCAATGGGGAGATCAACCCATTGTCAAGGGTAGCTGGTCTATAGGGGGAAGTTCATGACTTATATAAACTTAACCTTGCAGTACTCATGTTCCAGAAACAAAATCAGGAATTGCCCCCAGCGCTTGGCAACATGTTTACTCTAAATAATGAAATACATCAGTATCCTACCAGGCAAATTAACCATCACCACTTACCAAGAACGCGTACAGTGCTCACACAAAACACTTTTATATTTACTGCCCCTAAATTTTTTAATTCTCTACCCAGAGACATGCGTGAGATAAGAAGCATATTTTTATTAAAACACAAACTTACATTATTATTGTTATCATCATATAACCACTAATATCACTCTGTTTCTCTAATGACAGACGGATATCACCAAGGATCAAATAACACCAAAGAGCAAACTTTACTTTTCATGCACACTATATAAAAGAAAAAATCATTATCTAAATCTTCGACACCCCCCCCCCCCCCTTCCCCACCCTAGTCCCCTCCCGGGTATTTTTTGTCTCTCTAAGTTTGTTGTTTTTTCCTTCTTTTTGTATAATTGTAAATTATATTTCTTGCCTCATCCCGGCATGATAGTAACTGGTTGACAGTGCGTGCGCTGTTAGTCAGTTTTTGTCCGTGTTGGGATGGGGCAAGAATTATTCAATTAAGATTTATTCAATTATGAATTATTTCATGAATATGTTTCAGTTTAAAAAAAAAAAAAATTGCTTACTTTTGTATTCTATTTTATATTAAAGGGACCAGCGCCTTACAAGCTTTGCTTCTTGCTGGTTCCTGAATTTTCTTTATAATTGTTTTCTCTGTTACTTTTGAACAAAATGTTCTATGTTACATACTGATGTTGTTAATTTGATTATTTATTTTGTTAACTTTTGAAAACATGAAAGAAAATCAATAAAGTAATCTTGAATCTTTAATCTTGAATCATGAAGTCAATGGGGGTGATTAGCGCATTGTCAACGGTGGCTGATCGATCGGGGGAGGGGGGAAGGGGTATGGGTAAATGGGACATATTACCGCATTGTTCCGGGCAGTTGATGACTGAGGGCTTATAATGCGCGCGACGGGGCGTTCTCCTTTTGAAAATGCACCCCTTTCATTCCTTGCCCCTAACAAACTTGCACAATAGGCTTCTGCGTCGATGAATATATATTATATCAAACCAAAACATATCTATTGTCATAATTAGAAATTGGCTTTATTCCATATGACATAAATAAGTATAGGATTTCCCACTCAGTTTCGGAAGTTCGTCACTCCATTCGATAATCAGTTCATTCAAATTCTCAAAATATTTCTACTGCGTCAAATTCATCTTTCAAATTCCAACTTAGTTCATTCGCTTTGGTATTAAAAGCCTTCAAATCAAAATCCCCCTCAAAAGCAATCAAATTAGTAAATCGGATGGAATCCGTGCGATCCCGCAAACAAATCCGCGCTGAGGCAATCAACTTGGTTAAACCAAGTTGGTATACAATTTGGCAAATCGTTTTAAATTCTTGGTTACTTTTAGACAGAACATTTAAAATAGCGATTTCTTTTTCTGAAGCTTTACATCTATTCCACGAGAATAATAATAATTATAATAATAAAAAATAGTAATGAAAAAATATAACGTTTTCTCTTTATTGAGATTTAGATAATTTTAAACATTTTTTAAACTCTTGAGTGTTATGATGAAACAACTATTCTTTTTTTTTTTTAAAGCTCTGGTAAATTACTTTAGAATAAGGGTGGTATCTCACTTCGCGGAGACGTCTCCGCGACAGAATAGGAAAATCATTTCCGCGACGGACAAAAAGTATTAGAGGCGTCTCCGAGACGTCTCCGAAATTTTGGAGACGGATTTTTAAAAAATAAATTGTCGCGGAGACGTCTCGGAGACGTCTCCGCGACAATTTATTTTTAAAAATCCGTCTCCAAAATTTCGGAGACGTCTCTAATACTTTTTATCCGTCGCGGAGACGATTTTTCTGTTCTGTCGCGGAGACGTCTCCGCGAAGTGAGATAGCTTCCTTAAATATCAAAGATCATTATGGCGCCCCTAAGTTTATGGTCAATCTGACGCCTCTTAGTTTCAGGTCGATTTGGCGCTCCTGTATCTATCATCAAATTAACGCCAATACGTCGCCCCAAATGTTTCAGATCACTTTGGCACCCTGGGTTTTAGATAAATTTGGCGCTCCTAATTCAAGATCAAAAAGGGGCCCAACTTAATTTAAGATCCTATATGTTTTAGGTGAATTTGGAGCCCCCTAAGTTAAAAATAATTATGGCGCCCCTAAATTCAAAACCATTATTGCGCCCTAAATTTAAGATCGAAGTGTCTCCCCCTTAGTTTAAGATCAGTATGGCGCCCCTAATTTTAAGATTTATTTGGCGCCCCTTAGTTTAAAGTTGATTTGGCGCCCCCTAAATTTAAAATAGAATTGGCGACCATTATGACGCCCCTTTGTTTTCTTTCCCCTTTCGCTTTTTTCCCCTTTTTTTTTTTTTTTTTTTTTTTCTTCTTCAATTCTTTTTCTCCTGTTTTGGCGCCCCTGTTCGCCTACACCCCCCCCCCCCCAAATGCGCGCATGAATAATATTTGGTATGTGGAAGAGTTTTTTTTGTGTTGACTATGTAATTATGCAAGATAAATTGTTACATGAGTAAAGAGAGAAAATGTAGGGGAAAAAGTAATTTCATGAGCTAATTAATAACTGGAAAAATATATTTTCATATAGGCCTACTTAAGAACAAGCCGTAATATAAGGTACATACTCATTCATGTGTTGCTGCTGATAAAAACAAAAACATTTCCTGCATCTATAAGTTTAAGTCCTAATTTGAATGCTATTCACTGTAAGTTGAAAACTCAGAATAGATTTAAATGCTACTTATGGCGGTATTGCGCAATCATAACAGCGTCTCTGCTAAATTGAATTTAGCGTATTTAGTGCACTTAATCGGAATTTGAACAAATGAAAAATGTAATTGATTGCTTGAAAAGGGAATCTGATCTCGGAAAATCGACTGAAAGCTAAATCGTCTAACTTGAATAAACCACTTATCAAATGGAGTGACGAGCTTCTGAAACTGACTGGGAAATTCTATATTATTTTACAAATATACAGCAAATTTGCAAATGTCAATTATAAATTAATTTTTTTTTTTTAAAGCAAAGACAGTTATATAGGCCTAATTGTACTTTATAGACATGATTATCGGTGTCAATGTAAATATAAAATTTTAAAGATAGCTCTCCTCTCACGTCCCTGGTTTTATCCACAAAACAAAAATAAAAAGAACTGAATTAAAAGCTTTTTACACTGACCGATTTGAGATTATTCCCGTTTGTATTACTGTATATATTCGGTACGCTAGGTATATAATTGTATGACATGTTTTGTGTAACGGCAGTCCCGTTCAAACGAACCCCCCCCCCACTCCCCCCCCCCCTCTTCCCCCGCAGCGAGCAGGTCGATCCGCTTGACCAAAAAAAATGATAATAATAGTAAAATAAAAAACCACACTTTGGGCAGAAATGCAGCAGATACTTGAATTGAATACAAGAAAGTCGCTTTTCCTGGGGTAAGACTGAGGGGCTTGATCGGCCGGGAAAACAAAAATGGCCCAAATGAGAAAAAAATGACAAAAATGGGCCCTACGGGGGTTGACAAGACTTTTTTGGAAAAAGGTCCACGTGAAGGGTTGGGAAAATGTCCAAGATATAGCCAGAGTCCCAAAAAGTAAGCAGGGACAAACATATTCAAGAAATTTAAGTCAGAGCAAAATCATGTCTCTATAGCGGCAAAAAATAATTCCACCTTTATGACAAACAGTATATTAGCCATATCTGCTAGCTGATCATTTGTATATTTCATTTTCCATTTTTAAAAGTAGCGTGTTAAAAAATAAAATAAAAAAGATAGAATGAAATAGAATGAGAAAAAGTAAAGTTTCGAAAATATGCAAAACCAGAACAAACAGTATAGGCCTAGTTTAAAAGCTTTTGCACCAACCAAGATCGATTGCATACTATCCTCTTATTACTGATTAGTGTCGATTAATTTATTTGTCTTGCAGTGGCGTATCCCGCTGGGGGCGCAGGATACGCACCCCCTATAATTTGAAAACCGCTCAATGACGGTACATGTTAAAATCGAGAAAATTTCGGCAGCAACCCCCCCCCCCCCCCCCCCCGCCCATCGGGCCTGTGCCCCCTATCCTGAATTCTATCCGCCAATGTCTTGTGTAGCTTTGTGATGTGTAAAATATATTCAATTCTACAGCAAGGCTGCCATGTGCATATATGCGCATGATAATGGGGTCATTTTGTAGAGATTATGTAAATCGTAATGAGGAAGAAGAAGTACAGTATGTGGTTACGATTGCACGTAGGTTACTAACCTTGCTAGAGAACCAACTCCCTTTGTCTTTCTCTCGCTTTCTCTTGTTTGAATCATACGGAATGTTAACATGTATGCTATATACAGTGTGTCCCAAAAACTATAAACTTTTGAAATAGCTACCAAATAAAGATAATAAGATTCTTGGATAATATGTTTATATGTATATAAAGCTCATATCTCAACTATCATTATGACACCAAAAATTCGAAAATAACGCATGCTTCAGTGAGTAATACTCACTTTTGTAAAGGACACAAAAATTACCCTGCGGCAGAGAATTCACTATTCATTTTGCAAGTGGTTATAGGAACGCCATGAAGGGTCAAAATTAATGATGGAATAAATCAGCAAACAGAGTCAAAATAAAACCAAAGGTTAGAAAAACAATCAATATAATGCCAAAATGTAATGTTTACTGTTTTGTTTTCATATCATTGATTTTTGCTGTGACGTCAGTTTATTTTTGTCTTTTTAGGCCGATTGATTCCATCATTAATTTTGACTCATTCATGGCGTTCCATAACCAGGTGCAAAATGAATAGTGAATTCCTGCGCAGGCTAATTTTTGTCTCCTTACAAAAGTGGGCATTACTCACTGAAGCATGCGTTATTTTGGGATTTTTGTATCATAATGATAGTTGAGGATATGAGCTTTATATAATTATAAACCTTTTCCCAAATAATCATATATTTTCTTATTTGGTAGCTATTTAAGTT
>CALNVZ010001721.1:275037-301125 GCA_940671915.1 Paracentrotus lividus
GCATGAATTAATTTGGTATGTGGAAGAGTTTTTTTTGTGTTGACTATGTAATTATGCAAGATAAATTGTTACATGAGTAAAGAGAGAAAATGTAGGGGAAAAAGTAATTTCATGAGCTAATTAATAACTGGAAAAATATATTTCATATAGGGCCTACTTAAGAACAAGCCGTAATATAAGGTACATACTCATTCATGGTTGCTGCTGATTAAAAACAAAAACATTTCCTGCATCTATAAGTTTAAGTCCTAATTTGAATGCTATTCACTGTAAGTTGAAAACTCAGAATAGATTTAAATGCTACTTATGGCGGTATTGCGCAATCATAACAGCGTCTCTGCTAAATTGAATTTAGCGTATTTAGTGCACTTAATCGGAATTTGAACAAATGAAAAATGTAATTGATTGCTTGAAAAGGGAATCTGATCTCCGGAAAATCGACTGAAAGCTAAATCGTCCTAACTTGAATAAACCACTTATCAAATGGAGTGACGAGCTTCTGAAACTGACTGGGAAATTCTATATTATTTTACAAATATCAGCAAATTTGCAAATGTCAATTATAATTAATTTTTTTTTTTTAAAGCAAAAGACAGTTATATAGGCCTAATTGTACTTTATAGACATGATTATCGGTGTCAATGTAAATATAAAATTTTAAAGATAGCTCTCCTCTCACGTCCCTGGTTTTATCCACAAAACAAAAATAAAAAAGAACTAGATTAAAAGCTTTTACACTGACCGATTGAGATTATTCCCGTTTGTATTACTGTATATATTCGGTACGCTAGGTATATAATTGTATGACATGTTTTGTGTAACGGCAGCCCGTTCAAAGAACCCCCCCCCACCTCCCCCCCCCCCTCTCCCCCCGCAGCGAGCAGGTCGATCCGCTTGACCAAAAAAAATGTAATATAGTAAAATAAAAAACCACACTTTTGGGCAGAAATGCAGCAGATACTTGAATTGAAATACAAGAAAGTCGCTTTTCCTGGGGGTAAGACTGAGGGGGCTTGATCGGCCGGGAAAACAAAAATGGCCCCAAATGAGAAAAAAATGACAAAAATGGGCCCTACGGGGGTTGACAAGACTTTTTTGGAAAAAGGTCCACGTGAAGGGTTGGGAAAATGTCCAAGATATAGCCAGAGTCCCAAAAAGTAAAAGCAGGGACAAACATATTCAAGAAATTTAAGTCAGAGCAAAATCATGTCTCTATAGCGGCAAAAAAATATTCCACCTTTATGACAAACAGTATATTAGCCATATCTGCTAGCTGATCATTTGTATATTTCATTTTCCATTTTTAAAAGTAGCGTGTTAAAAAAATAAAATAAAAAAGATAGAATAGAATAGAATGAGAAAAAGTAAAGTTTCGAAAATATGCAAAACCAGAACAAACAGTATAGGCCTAGTTTAAAAGCTTTTGCACCAACCAAGATCGATTGCATACTATTCCTCTTATTACTGATTAGTGTCGATTAATTTATTTGTCTTGCAGTGGCGTATCCCGCTGGGGGCGCAGGATACGCACCCCCTATAATTTGAAAACCGCTCAATGACGGTACATGTTAAAATCGGAAAATTTCGGCAGCAACCCGCCCCCGCCCCCCCAGCCCCACCCCCCCCCCCCCCCCCCGCCCTCGCCTGATTGCCCCCTATCCTGAAATCCTATCCGCCAATGTCTTGTGTAGCTTTTGATGTTGTAAATATATTCAATTCTACAGCAAGGCTGCCATGTGCATATATGCGCATGATAATGGGCATTATTGTAGAGATTATGTAAACGTAATGAGGGGAAGAAGAAGTACAGTATGTGGGTTACGATTGCACGTAGGTTACTAACCTTGCTAGAGAACCAACTCCCTTTGTCTTTCTCTCGCTTTCTCTGTTTGAATCATACGGAATGTTAACATGTATGCCTATATACAGTGTGTCCCAAAAAGAACTATACACTTTTGAAATAGCTACCAAATAAAGATAATAAGATTCTTGGATAATATGTTTATATGTATATAAAGCTCATATCTCAACTATCATTATGACACCAAAAATTCCGAAAATAACGCATGCTTCAGTGAGTAATACTCACTTTTGTAAAGGACACAAAAATTACCCTGCGCAGGAATTCACTATTCATTTTGCAAGTGGTTATGGAACGCCATGAAGGAGTCAAAATTAATGATGGAATAAATCAGCAAACAGAGTCAAAAATAAACCAAAGGTTAGAAAAACAATCAATATAATGCCAAAATGTAATGTTTTACTGTTTTGTTTTCATATCATTGATTTTTGCTTGGACGTCAGTTTATTTTTGTCTTTTTAGGCCGATTGATTCCATCATTAATTTTGACTCATTCATGGCGTTCCATAACCAGGTGCAAAATGAATAGTGAATTCCTGCGCAGGCTAATTTTTGTCTCCTTTACAAAAGTGGGCATTACTCACTGAAGCATGCGTTATTTTGGGAATTTTTTGTATCATAATGATAGTTGAGGATATGAGCTTTATATAATTATAAACCTTTTCCCAAATAATCATATATTTTTCTATTTGGTAGCTATTTAAAAAGTGTATAGTTCTTTTTGGGACGCACTGTATAGGGTAATAATCCTCATAAACATTTGCATAATCTTGTGTAGCAAGACAAATATAAACAATTGCGAGCTGTCACAGGCCTCTACAAAAATTTTATTTTCCACTTGCCCTATTGGGCAAGTGAAATTTTGTTTTGCTTGCCCAAGAGAAAAAAACCACCTGCCCACATTTTTTTTTTTTTTTTTGATGTCAGTAAAAGGATTTATTTTTATAACTTTCCCCGTCTCGTTTTTGCCCACTTTTTTCCAAAGCAGAAATGAGCATCAAAATATATTACCCTCCAAATTTGACATTCTATATAAAATTATCGATTTGCTGAGTTTGCTCAGCGATTTGTGTCTCATTTTGAAATGATGAATCACATACCGTTGTGTAATACATTTGTCTGATTCGTGTTTATAAACATATATTTTATTGTGTTTTTGAGGTAAAATATTGAATATACATCTTGTACTCAAATCATCGCTTGCCCGATTGGGCAAGTGGCTCTGAACTTTGCTTGCCCGCCTGTGGTTTTCACTTGCCCCGGGCAAGCGGGCAAGTGGGTTTGTAGCGCTTCTTTATTCGAGTGATCTGAAAACGGGACAGTTCATGCATTGTCATAGAGTAGGCTAAATACAATGTAACTTAACGTAAACATAACGTGACTCTATTTGATTAACCCTTAAGAAAATTATGCGAATATGATTTAGTGTCATGATATATATTATAACAGTAAAGTTTAATAAAAACTTCAATTAAGTTATTTTATTTCCAAATACCAAGGATGACTTATGGCAACTAAAGAGAGAAAAAACAAACAACAAACACCCCTTTGGTGTTCCTTTTCATTCCCCGCTAAGCCGGACGTTGGTAATGACCAGGCCAGGTAAATTCAATGGAGAGATCAACCCATTGTCAAGGGTAGCTGATCTTTCGGGGAAGGGGTGGGGTTGGAGTCAATGGGAGATATTAACACATAGTCAATGGTGGCTGAAAGAATAACTTATTATGGATGGATAATCATCGCCCAACCCTCATGATTTACTGATGTTCGCCGACAATGATGCAACCCTAGCTATCCTTGGGATGATTTACGATTTATTACGTTAAGACATTGCATTGTCATTTATTTGCGAGCGTGAATTATGCTTTATAAATATCTAAATGATTGTAACCCTCTCTGAATAATTCTTATAACATACGAACGCGAAGCGCGATCGGAAAATTATCTTCATGATTTCCATCTTTCATCATTTGGACAGCTTTTCTGGGGGACGATCCCGGCCCCCAGAAAAAAAAAAAAATCATCACCCCTCCATTTTTTAAGGCTAGTAACATTTTTATTTCCTAGCATTTTGGATATATTTTGTATTTGCCAATCAGTCCAAAAGATAGATGCCATGAAAATAACAATTTTAATTTTTTATAAATTCTTTGTTTTCTTGTCCCTATGAAGCCAAATTTCCGCATAGTGCTTCGCGCTCGTACCAATGATCATATTTAGAAAGGTATTACAAACATATATATTTCATAACCCATAATTAATGGGATATTCACTCACCGTGCGATTCGCACCTGTATTTTATTTAAAGGTAGTGAATATTAGTGACTAAGATGATGAATGTTATTGTAAACCAAAATTTAGGCTTTCGCTTCGCGTTCGCAAACAAGTAACAATGCAATAATATAACCTTGTACTTCTTCTTACCCATTATTTATTCGTGGAATATTTTTAAATTTCTGCCAATCTAATATTTCTTAAAATTGTCTTTAGTATCTGCATACTGAGCGAAGTAGGTCATGCTACAATTTGGGAGTATCCAATTATGCTTTATTCCTTTCGAGTGAAAAATAGTTTCCCATTCGGGGCTTGCCTCCCCCCCCCCTCCCCCCCGTCGTAACATGAAATCGCCGCCCGCTGCACCAATTGTTTTGCAAGACTCACCTCCACAGTACAATCAGACAATAAACAGACAAAACAAAACAACAATCAAGGCCATCATTAGAAGAGTAATGAAGCCCCAATTAAAATAACATCCACACAATTTAAAGAATAAAAAAATGTTTTGGAATATTTGGCATCGCTTTTTATTTTCAAATTGTATAAAAATAAATGGAACAAGTTTCGAATTATATATGTGATTTTAAGTTTTGGGCACTATATACTAGATATTCGAGAAAAAGATAATAATATGCACGGCTAATAATTTAATGTATTCTTGCCCCTCACCCTCGAACCCAAAGAAGGTCAGGAGATTAAACAGCGCACTAAATCTACATCAGCTTGAAGAGCGCCATACTCCATTATACTCCATTATAATTGCGAGCGGCTGGCCGGGGGAGGCTGCTTTGCCTTATGGCCGCGGCCTACTGACGTCATTAAGACAATTTTTACTGAAACCAGACTCTGACCGGCAGGCCGCGGCCAGCGCATATCCATTTGCACTCCGCTAGCCAACGACCGGCCGCCGCCTGCCGGGGATAATCCGAAAACGCGGCCCGGACGCGAAAGTGGGGGAGGCCGCGGCGGGCATGGTATCGACATTTTTGATCCCTCGCCTTAATCACATGACAGAATAGTGAACAGTAGAAAAAGATCCTATTAATCAGATACATTGCCTTCAATTATTTTTTCCGTTCCTTTTCGATGATTGTGATCATTATAAATTTGGGATTAATTTTCGTTATCTATGGTCACGCTCTGAAAAGCATGTAATGATATGAGTAATGACAAAAGTAAATATTATTTAAGTAATACAAAATTTGAGGCACACCTAAACAAAAAATGTACAGCCCTACATGGAAGATATTATGTCATTATTAATAAAATATTAAGGAACCACTTGCATAATTGGATCGTTACTAGAATAACGATTTTTTTTTTTTTTTTTTTTAATTTTTTTAGTAAAAAACACTTTATAAAAAATGTATAGTGCTCCAGCTGTTTCGAGCATTCTAAATTAGTACCCCCTTTCATATTCTAAACAATGCCCTCTGTCCTAGCCAGCAGACCTAAAGGAGCCTTAACTCTTCAGAATGAACGGTAACCCCCAAGTTTACAGACTCAAATATATTGCAACATTATAAAAATTCCATCTGAGCTCAAAATGTTTTGTTGAGGGTTCCTGGTACCTTACAAAATATTCCTAACGATCAAAATTTAATTGTAATATTTGTAAGTAAAGGATTTGTTTTTGGATCTGATTCCCCGTGTGTAACCCTCTGAAATTAGTTTGGACTTGCAGTAATCTATTCGATGCAATAAAAGACCATCAAGATAGAGAGAGAGAGAGAGAGAGAGAGGGGTATAAAGGGCCTGTCCCACAGAAGGCGATCGTTGTGGCGACAACCTACGAACTACTTTTTAGTACCCATCGCCACCATGCGCAGGTCCGATCGCCTATCAGATCGTGAATTATCGCGTCTGTCGCCAACAAATACGTAGCAAATTTCTGTACGCCGCTGGTTTTTCAACAAGTTAAACAATAGCCGGCGTCAGTTGGCTTGACGTCAATGCCCGTAGCCTGTCTTCTCTTGTCGCGACAATGTGCTATCGTAGATTGTCGCCTGATAGAACATGTTTAGCAGAGCAGAACGACGGCCAGTTGTAGGTTGCCGCACTACAGCGTACGTTGCACGCATCGCTGAACCAACCGGCAAGTGAAATATACGCCGCTACGACCTTTGTCGCCAACTACAATCACCAAAATCAGGTTCGGCCTCCCATTCAGATACTGTAGAGTCGCCGCAAATTTTTGAAATTTTCAAAAATCACTCACGACCCAAATTATAATGCGCGACTGAGGGGACAATCACGAACCTAAAGGCGACAGGCCGCCATCGGATAGAAAACACTCGATCGCCTGTGTCAGTCGCAAGGATCGCCATAGTGCTCAAGTTCGTATTTTGTTTGATTTAATTAAGCTGCGACAAGAGAAGTCGAGCCGCAAGATGCACGAAGGTCAAGGCTATTGTATTATCGTATACAAGCTATTGTTAGTCTATTGTTTGCGTGGAAGCAAGTCGTTGTCGTAGCCTATCATAGACAGAGTCGTAGATACGTATATCATCTTCGGTCACCTACGATTCTGACACGATTCTAACATGTATAGGTTGTCGCCACAACGATCGCCTTCTGTGGGACGGCCTGTCCCACAGAAGGCGATCGTTGTGGCGACAACCTACGAACTACTTTTTAGTACTCATCGCCACCATGCGCAGGTCCAATCGCCTATCAGATCGTGAATTATCGCGTCTATCGCCAACAAATACGTAGCAAAATTCTGTTCGCCGCTGGTTTTTCAACAAGTTAAACAATAGCCGGCGTCAGTTGGGTTGACGTCAATGACCGTAGCCTGTCTTCTCTTGTCGCGACAAGGTGCTATCGTAGATTGTCGCCAGATAGAATATGTTCAGCACAGCGGAACGGCGGCCAGTTGTAGGTTATCGCGCTCCAGCGTACGTTGCACGCATCGCTGAACCTAACGATCAGTGAAATTTCAGCCGCTACGGCCTTTGTCGCAACCAACATTCACCAAAATCAGGATTGGCCCCCCATTCAGATAGTGTACAGTCGCCGCTAATTTTTGAAATTTTCAAAAAATCACTCACGACCCAAATTATGATGCGCGATTGAGAGAACTATCACGAACCTAAAGGCGACAGGCCGCCATCAGGTAGAAAACACTCGATCGCCAAAGTGCGCAGGTTCATGTTTTGGTTGATTTTAAGCTGCGACAAGAGAAGTCCAGCCGCGAGATGAGCGATATCAGAGGCTATTGCATTATCGGATACCAGCTATTGTTAGCCTATTGTTTGCGTGGAAGCAAGTCGTTGTCGTAGCCTGTCGTAGACAGAGCCGTAGATGCGTATATGATCTTCGGTCACCTACGATTCTGACACGATTCTGGCAGGTTCTAGCATGCATAGGTTGTCGCCACAACGATCGCCTCCTGTGGGACAGGCCCTTTAGACAGAATGGAAGGTGCAAATAATGTGGTTTCTATGTAGTCTTGATCGTATGATCAATGCGAATTTCAGAAAGGGGTTTCCTTTCCTTTTCTTTTGCTTGAAGTGCTTGTTAACCCTAAACAGGCCGGGGGGTTGAATCAACTTCCCATCTCCCTCGACATTTTCCGCGACCATACCGCTGCCCGAGCTTTTCACAAAAAAAGTATGAGTTATGCATAAATTAGCATAGATAATTAATATTTTCAAAAAATCTTATTATTTCAGAAGAATTAACTATACTGACTTGTAGATTACATCGCACATTACCATTTGCAAAATTTCGCGGTGTTTGCGCGATCTTCGGCCGAGATCTCAGGGGAGGGGGGGGGGGGAGGGATTCAACCCCAGCCATAGGAGAGCAAAAGAAAAAAAAAAGCCTGGCCTGATTCCGGTTAAACTGAACGATTCAAAAACTGAATTTTTCATGGCTACCTCCACGCACAATTTGAAGAAATTGCCTGATTTTCAGCTTAAAATTGGTGACCTCAGTATCAGTCCCTCAGAAAAAGTTAAGAACTTGGGTGCATATTTTGATAGACATATGACTATGCATCATCATATTTCTTCTGTTTGTTGTACTGTTACATATCATTTGAGGAACATAACTAGAATTCGTAGGTTTATTGATCAGTCAACCACAAACCATGCCATACGCTCCCTTATCCTTTCTCGTCTTGATTTCTGTAATGGTCTTCTTTCCTCAGTACCAGTGGCCCAATTAACTCGTATTCAGCGCCTCCAGAATTGGGCCGCCCGTCTTGTTTTTGAAGTCCGCCGTGACACACTTCCTGAACCCCTGTTACATAATTTACACTGGCTCCCTATGAGACAACGAATCATTTTCAAGTTACTTCTTTTGGTATACAAATCACTTAATAATCTAGCCCCAAAGTATTTGTCTGATTGTTTAGAAATTTATGTTCCAGGTAAAAGAACTAGATCTTCGAAAGACCCACCTAAGTTGACGTACTTAACTAAACGAAAACTGACCGGAGATAGTACCTTCACTGTTGCATCCTCAAAGGAATGGAATAAACTCCCTCTCACATTAAGACAATCCCCAACAGTTGAATCGTTCAAGAAGTCCCTGAAGACCTTTTTGTTTTAAGGAACTACGTTCATTTATATATATATGATTCTTATTGTGTATTTCTGTTATGTGAATATGTATATTGAAATTGTGAGCGCTTTGGGCCATTTGGGAAAGGCGCGATACAAATATTGGGTATTATTATTATTATAAACAATTCTGAATCATTTTTGGCCAATGTCTTTCATTTCAGATTTCCTGTACTTTATTATAAATGGACTTAAAACAAAATTATATCTGTACTACATTTTGGAATTCAGAAGTTCATACTTTCAAATCATATATGTAATTTGTACATACATATGTGACTTGAAGATCCTTGCACACCTTCTATATTAGTACACACAAATAAAGTTTTTTAATCGTTGTCAAACGTCTATAGATATATGATCGTAGCAGGACAGGTGTAGACAAATGCATTAGTCTTGTTTCTCGTTCTTGGAACCTGGCCAATTTGCGGTGGTGCCCAATCATAAAGAAAAGTCTATTTTGGTACGTCATTGTTAGGAGAAAATAATATTCTTGGCACAAAAGCGGAACCCGAAGCTCAAAAATATTACAAAGGAATGTTTTTTAGTCATTGTTAAACCTTTGACGTATTTGAATGTTACCAGCATTGCTATTAAGAGGGTATGCATAATTGTCGGTACCATTACCAGGTCTTCAAAATAGGAAGTAATATAAGGTATCGTTTTACGGTATACGATTACAACCTGTTCTGCTAAAGAGGAAGTGAATTATACATTTACAGTGAGATTTATTATGGAATAAATAATCGCTTAAGGACCTCAACCATGTAAGTTTATTATACAAATGATACACTGTCAATTTTCACATTGCATTAAAAACTTAACGGTGTTGTTAGATTAAATATGTATCCGTTCAACTTTGGTCAAATTCCTCAAGTCAGAATAAGGTATTTATTAACCAAGGTATCGGAATTTCTTGATGAATGGCCCATAAATTTGAGCCAAAAGAGTCTGTTCCCAAATCTAAATTTGCGAAACTAGGGAAAGGGTATTTCGTAGGACAAAAATTAATTCGTTAAATAAATAATCAAAGTAAATGTTTTCTACAGAGCAACAATGCGAATGCATCTCTTTTCCATTTATGAAAACCTCAGGCATATCATGAAGATGGAAATCCTGTTTTCCAGGACTGCCCTTCACTACGGACTCTTGCTCCTCATTTTCAGGTTGAATGTTGTGGCAAGTGGTGAGTAAAATGAAACAATTAAGCTTTTCCATTGTGAGTGTCTTACCGTACCAAAATGATAGTGAAAAAAGAAAGAAAGTTGGGTTTGCAAGCAAGTTTTTATCAGTTAATTTAAATTTGTCTTCAGTAATTCAAATAAATGATCTGGCAACCAATGTATGTTAAAAATGCAATGATTATGATTATCCTTGAAACAATTAAGCTGTATATTTTTTTCATTCCAAAATTTTAAAATGTACAATTGCCATTAAAATATTGTGCCAAATTACTTACTTACGTATGTGTACAGGTATAACAAATTCAAATGCTGCATTGTAAAAATCGATTGCTTGCATAATCGACTGCTTATTGCATTAATTTTAATGCATCTTTACGGAAATTGAATACTTGGAACAATTTAAATTTGAACTTTATAACTATTTATTTGGCTGTTTGAAAACGAATTTGAAAACAGGAACACGGATCTGTTTTGAAAATAGTCACATGACTGCTTCAAGCACATGAATTTAGATTTAACCTCATAGAATATTGTGTATATTTACTTCCTGATCCATGGAAATTTCATAAAAGGGGATTTTCTTTCCTGATATCCCTTTTAGCAGGGGCTCTTAAAGCTACAGGTTGGCCATTTGGTCCACTTTCTAACAAAAACACAACATTTTGCATACAGAATGTTGCCTACACCATGTTTTATTCTCTTTCTGTTTCTTTCTTCTTTTTTCTTTTCATTTTCCATCTCCGGTAAGCTGTAAGAAGCCCTTCCGTGGACTAGAGTTATAGTAAAATAAATATTAAAAAAAATCCGCCATCAGATGAGACCACATGACGTTTTTACAGGAAAAGGGCTCAAATATTATTTTTGACACTTTTCTGAAGTTTCAAGAGTCTGTAAATCTAACAATAAAATGCTATTCAATCGTGTTGATGTCATCATTTTAGGGCTTCATAAGGGTTATTTATCAATGCTTTATAAACAACAGGCTTTCCGGGAAAATGGCCTTTTCATTTCCAAAGTCTTCCACAAGCACTAAATTTCTCAAAGAGGTTGAACATACAAAATATATCATTCGAATATTTTGCGGGCACAACAAAGTGTCCCCTTGGGCCTGCGGTTAAGGTTCACTATGGTTTATCTAGGCCTACAGTTTCAATTCAATTAAATTAAATTCAATGATTGTTTATTCATCAATCAAAGGGAAAGTTTTACAAGAAAGGCAGCTAATTCTGGAATATTCTTGTTTATATTATTGAACACATACGAATAATATTTTTCAAATCAAATTGGTTTTAGATGTTATAAAACAACTGGAATAGAAGGTTCTCATTATTACAGAAAAGCATAGAAAGCTAAGAAGGCGTACGGAGATATAAACATGTCCTTTTCGAGGTTTGAAGCGGGTGGTCAATTCATTAACAGATAATAACTGAAGTCCCTACAAGCGGGGCTCTACAACGGAATGACCCTTTTACATTTAAAAAAAAACAAAACTAACACAATTCATTTTTAAACAAACTAAAATGGGTGTCACAACAGAAAGTATTAAATTATTTTAAAGTTTGTACTATATAAGATAGAGGTGGAAAAAATTTGAAAAAAATTATATTCATCAACTATATTGTGGCACAGATTTAAAGTAATATTTTTTCAAAGAGACATTCTGTTGGCGCCCCTGGTAGATTTCTTATTATAACAAAATGGTTCTGAGGCAAGGAATACGAGGGTTAATCATAAACATGTTTTAAGGGTCTTTTTGCAAAGTTTTAAAGTGTCTCAAACGAGATTTAAGAAATTCGGTTTGCACAATTGCATAAACATATATTCTTTTTGCTAGTTTGAATGAGAAGCACATTGTAAAAGCTGGTAAATAATAATAATAAAGAAGAATGATATTGTGTTATTTAAAAGCATAATTCTCGTGCAGCTGTTCGAGCATACTTCAAGGACCATGATAATGAATAGACCATTGATTGATATAAAATATTATAACAACGAAAGTTTATGAATTTCTTTTAGAATAGAGTAATAAATTATCCTAGAAAAAAAAAACATCAAAGTTCTGCCTGGCATGGCATTAAATAATATATGCAGAACGAATTATGATCGTTGACCACAGTAATAGATATCCAGAAGTTTGGATACAATTTCGATCTGGTCTATTATTTGTCACCTAAAGATAATGGCTGCCTGCATAAAGTGATGATCATCATATATTTTAAATAAGATAGCCTCGATTTGTTTCATTGTCGAAGATATCTGAAAGAAAAGAACCCTTTTTAGATTTGTATTTGTTTCTCTTATCTGTCTATCTTTCTCCTTCGCCGCCCCCCCCCACCCCCCATTTCTCTGGAGTTAAATGATAGGGTCCCCGTGGTGAATGGTATTTTAATCTGTCACTACATTATTGTTCATACTTTTTATGCTGTTTTCGTTTGGTCTTTGTCTTGCTCTTTTCCCCCCTTCTAATGAGGTTTTCTGTTTGCTTTGGAGCATAATTATGTAACACTTGCTAAAAGTAACAAGTCACAGGGGCTTGCGTATTTAAAGGGGAAGGAAACCCTAGGAATTCATTAAATTGTACAAAAACAGGAAAATCAAAGAAGCTGATCAATGAAAATTTGAGAAAAAAGTGAATAATAATAAGAAAGTTATGAGCATTTGAATGTTGTGATCACTACTGCTATGGGGATCCTCACATTGGCAACGGGCCCAAGATGTGTGATGTCATACATGAACAACTTCCCAATTTTTTTGGTACATATTTCACTCAAATTGTCGTTTTTTATTAATTCCTTTAAAAGACAAGTTCACACAATATAATCATATGTGAAGAGTCTGTACTACCATTATAATGAGGAAAAAGAAGATTTTTTGATATTTTTTTGTATGTCATATGGGAGAGTTGTTCATGTGTGACATCACACATCTTGGGCCTGTTGCCAGTGTGAGGATCTCCATAGCGTTAGTGATCACAACATTCAAATGCACATTCAACTGAATCCTAGGGTTTCATTCTCCTTTAAGCTCAATTTTTTTACAAGTGCCTCTGTTTGAATTTCTTCTACTAAGAAAATTTCTTATAGTTCCGTTCTTGCTTTCTTATAATCTTTTGTATAAATTGCGTTTTACATTATACTGAATAACTATTTTTATATCACTTTTAAATGTATCATTCTATCTGTTTATATTAGATGTTTATATCTGTTATCTTTCTAAACGGAAATGAGTTTGAATCTTCTATCTTAAATATAGCAGACCAAAGTATTATACAATGACACAAATTATCCGAAAAGCTAAATTCTATTCATGGATGGCTTTCCATTGAGACGTAAAGGAGAGAGAGAATATTGACGAATGTCGTCTGGGTTTGACTGAAATATTTTAAGTTGAAAAGTTGATGAGCAATTGTTGTAAAAGAAATTGTGATGTGAGAGGTAGGGGAGCCCCGGGACAATTGTAACAGTTTTTTCCAAATTTGATCTATGAACTTTATTAAAGCTAAATACTTGCTTAAAACATAATGGCCCGAATTCACAAAGGTGGTTTCTGCCAAACCCACGGATCCGTGGATTATGTAGATTTTGTGTAATAAATACGCTTAATTTTAGCGCGTACTGTGAGAAAGGTCCAATATGAATGCGCGATTTTGTCACAGAGCTCTAAATTTACGCTTGTCGCTATGGTTTTGGTGCTGTTTATTCAAATTAATTTAAATAAACCGTTGACTCAACAGTGGACTCATTAATTTAAAACAGTGGGCTCATTATGTCAAAACCATAGCAACTGGCGTATATCTCGTGCAAAATGACAAAATCGCGCATTCATATTGGACCTTTTTCAATGTACGCGCTAAAATTAAGCGTAATTATTACATGAATATTCACAAATCCGCGGATCCGTGGGTTTGGCAGAAACCACCTTTGTGAATTCGGGCCAATAAAATGAAATATGCATTTCTTAGCTTGACATATGAATAGGTTTGGGCTAAGTACAACAAGTTATTTTGAAGCCATTACCATTTCAAAACATGAGGTCGAGTGTTACAATTGCCCACGTGTCCAGGGGCAATTGTAACACATGAAATTATCAAAGCTATGCACTTGACAGATCCAAGATTTAAACATCATTAACCACATAAGCTAATTATAATAAAACATGACAATGCTTGACTCATTTATTATTGTGTTTTTCCACTTGTTATATTCTATGATATGGGCAAAAGTTATGACCTTTTTTTTTTTTTTTTTTTTTTTTTTTTTTTTTTTAAGGTTGTTGGGGCTTCACCCTTTAACTGTAGAACTATAGAACCTTCATAAATTCTATTTTGGTTCTTTATCTAGTTTGTACCTACCCAATATATGACAACTGTGGTATATAACACTTTATATTAGGCCTACGCCTTTTGACTTTAACACATTCTTTTCCAAATAAAGTGATCCATTCTGATAAGAAGTAAAAAATGACAGCTTTTTTTTGTTGTAAAATCAATCTTAAAAATTTACGCCACTTTTTTTTTTTCTGGCAAAATCAATATTTCTTTGCCCTGTTAAACAAACGCATTGGACGTATATTTTCAGGTATCATATTGAAAATATATCTTAATCTTTTATGGGGCTCCCATCTCTTCTTCTCTCTTCTCCGCTCTCTCTCTCTCCTCTTCTTTTTTTTTTCTGTCTTTCTTTCTTCTTTCACTCCATCTTTACCTTTTACTTTCCTATCTGCCCTTCCCTCTCTCTCTTTCCTCCTCCTCTCAATTTTCCTCCCTGCCTCTCTCTTCTTTCTCTCTTAATGTGAGTGGGGTTTTTTTAAATAAGAAAAAGCAAATCAGGGGGAGGGGGTCCGTAATCTCTTTCTCATTTTATAGGACCCTATAAAATAAGAGCCTTTTGATTTCATGGGCTATCCTGTCGTGTTTCTTTTTTGTTTTATACCGTACACTCCGACAAATAAAATAATCAAATCAAATCAATTATAGGTTCACAGTTATCTAATATCTAATTCTCATGTATGAACTCATAGATAAGTTACCTTTTGAAATGTAAACAAAAAAAAGCACTACAATTGACTATACATTCAAACATATAAAGTTATGAAGTTCTCTACTAAAGTGATATAAATTATCAAAACAACAAGAATTTAAAAAAAACTTGAGGCTCTGATTACAATGAAAACAAAATGATAAACAACTGAGGCACTTTTTCGGACAAAATCAAATTTTCTTTGCCCTTCTAACAAAACGTATTGGACAAGATATGTTCAAAGTTATTTAATATTCTCATGTCTGAGCTTATAGATATGGTTACCTTTTGTTTTTTGATAAAGCATTATTTTTGATAATTCATTCAAAGTTATGAAGTTCTGATGCTTGAGCTTATCGACGAGGCTACTCTTTGCTGTTTTTATTATTTCAAGTCTACTCCAATTTACACTTTGGCATTAAAAAGAACCTAATGTTCATTCTCTTCATATTTGTTTACTTTTTCGTTTCTAGAAAAAGTGATATAAATTATTAAAAACAAAAATAAAAAACCTTGAGGCTCTGATTACAATGAAACAAATGATAAACAAAACTAAAGACACCCTTTTTTTCGGACTAAAATCAATATTTCTTTGCCGTTTCAACAAACGTATGGACGATATGTTTCAAAGTAATTAATTCTCATATCTGAGCTTATAAATAAGGCCCTTTTTTTCCTTGTAAATAAAAAATAATGATTGACGGATACGTTCAAAGTTATGCAGATTCTCATTTCTAAAGCCCCCCCCCCCACTTTCGGTTCAGAGCAAACGTTACAAAAAACGGACCATACATTTGTGATTTTTAGCCTGTTCAGCCCCCCCCCCCCACCCAACCCCCTTGCCGCTCGACCCTCCACCATTCAAAAACGCTCCGTGGCCCCTGATTGAATATATATTAGCTTGGGTTTGATGCAGGCGGAAAGCTGAAAGAAATGGTCCTTTAGGGCAATTGTAACAGCTTGTTACCAATGCCCCTGACAGAGGCGACCAATATTTGGAGAAGATTTTTTTTCTATCTTAGCTTAGGTGTTTCATCGTTAGAACGTTAGCAAAATAATGGCCTAAGAACATAATTTCTAAAATATGAAAAATGACAGCCGATAGGCTCATCCACATAAACCCTCAAAAATGTCTGCAATTCAACTTTTGAGGCCCTCATATCTTTTTATTTGATTGTTTATGATGGCTAAATTGATATCATTGGAAAGTTTGATTATTCCTTGTCACACTTGATACCCCATTTGTGATGGTTATGTTATGCTTGAATGCACAGTACTTCGCAAACTCGAATGAAGTCAGAAAAAGGAAAGTTTGCCAAATGAATGGCTATTGCTTACATCGAGTTCTCAACTGTATAAAAGGTTTTTGTGTTTCTTTGTGTTTGTTTGGTTTGTGCGTTAGGGCGCTCAATACAATGTTGGATACTCTTGTTGAATGTCAAATAATGTTTCAGGTAATTTAAAGCGTAGTATTTGTTTGTTAATTTGTTTGATAAAAGAACTGTTTTAATAACCAGCGAGTGGTTGAGCATTACTTGTGTATTGGTTACATACAGGTTATTGCAAGTTTTCCAAGCAACAAATTCGCTACTCATCTCTTTTTCATCCATCTCCAACAAAAACAAGCAAGCAGTTCAAAACAAACTTTTTTTTTTGTCCATTTCAGCACACAATCGTTTCTCTGTTCTTGAACCGTATCTCAACATTTGAAAGCGCGCCATCCTAGCTTTTATCAAACGACTACTCATGGAAAATAAGCACTGCCCAAGCAAAAAGCTTGGGCAAGGCACATTTCTTCTTCAAAAATAGTGAAAACAATATGAGGAATAATGCATGACCCATTATATGATACTCAATAGAAACATCTGCCTTTCAACATAGCCATTCATTTGCAACTTTCCACTTCTGACTTTGATTTGTATTCGGGAAATACTGCTTGCATTCAGCATTTCGACAACCTTTACAAATGGCGGTATTAGTGTAAAGAGGAATAAATGAACTTTCAATGGTATAAAATTAATGAATTATAGACAATTAACAAAAAAGAATACGAGGACTCAAAGTTGAATTGCAAGACATTTTTTGAGGGGTTTATTTGTCCAGAAGAAAAACAATGGGTAATGTGAAATATTACTTTCCTGCTAAAAAAAAAACGGTTTTTCTGCTGTAGAAAGTTCCACGAACCGTTAAATCTGGTAACACTCATACAGCATGTGGAGCGATGTAATACGCATGCTCTTTACAAATTTTAAGTTTATAGCGTGTTTCTGCTAGGAATGGGAGCCCCTGTTACAATTGCCCCGTGTTACATTTGTCCCCGGTCCCCCCTACTTGTGATGGAAATAAATCTTCCTAGTAGACACAAAGTACTCGTGTTCATGAATGTTAAGGCAGTGGCCGACATGTACAGCACATAATTATAGAGAATATCCTGGCCGATAGTTAAGGGCAACAACATGTTTGTTTGGATACGGTTTGCTCACCTATTGATTGACAATGTGTCTTTGTCGGGAATCAAAGATCCGTCTCAGCAGAATGACTTCCAACAAAAGAGCGTGCAATCACGTACAACCTGACACGTAATGGCGTCTATTTCATTTCCACAGCAAGAGTGACACTTTCATTTTTCTTCTTGTAGAGGCAAGATTGTAGCACTAAGAAAATAAACATTTTGTCCAGTAGAACCCTGGTCATCTTCAAAGTGGTAAAGTTGTGATGACACATTAGATTGAAAAGAAATCAACAAACATTCAGCGAATCGCTAGACACAAATCGGATGGTCTGCGGCTTCTGAGACGAGCACATTCAAGTTAATGGTCAAGATCAAGCTATTATTCTTAAGACGGAGATTTTATTTTACTTTTCAACTTATTTGTCAAGTGTGTGAATAGATCTGCAGATTAAGTTAGTCTCTAGACTCGCCAATGTAAAATAATGCAGTAGGTGCCGACTATTACTCGCTCTCGCAATCTTTAATAATAAAACAAAAGAAGCTTCTTTTTTTTCTTCTTTTTACACATGATGTTCCTTTATCCAAAACCTTATCCACATCAAATATATCCGGGACTAATTTCACCATGTGTTGTTGTCCCACGTGTTACCAAAACCAGATATGTTTTTTGTTTTTTGTTTGTGTTTTTTTGTTAGGGGGCAGAAAACTTGAAGTTGAATTAACAATGTTTATTCCATTTTTAAAAGGTTTGAATTTTTTTTATGTTTAAGATCTGATTTTTTTTTTCAATTCGGAGCGTGTTGAAAACAAATTAAATATGTTTTAAACACCACCTTTTTATGTTGTCCCATGTGTAAACGGTGATTACATTAATCATGAAATGAGTTAGTCAATCGATTTTCATTTCATGCTTAATAATTGGGGATTTGGGGATTTGAGAAGAACCTTTTTTTTTATCTATTTTTTGTTAATTTTTGGAGGGAGAGGGAGTTATACTTCATGTCGATCATCGCTCATGCTAGACATAGATTTCACGTGATCTTGCTATTCATGACTTACAACTACAATGATATTAGTGCATCAAGCACAGTATGAGATACCAGGTCTTCGTTTGTATAGAGTGATTATTAGTTGGTAATCCGTCATAGGCTATAGCATTTTACTATTATTTACTATATCTTAATATCATCTACATACTTTTATCATAATTAACCATGAGTGGCAAACTAACGAGAGACTTTCATTTATATAAGCTGGAAGTCTTCTCTACATACATACATACTGGATCAATATAATGAACATGCAGTGACGAAGCGCGACAGAATTGCTTCACTGTGGAATTATGCGATGACCATCACATACAGCTAGTCTTGAAGATTCCAGAACGCAATGTGAGGGACTTACAACAATACATTGGCTTATTGAATTGGAGGTTCATACACACAGGTATCTTAAAATATTATAGCATATGAAGTAGAGTATCTATAGTAATGAGGAACTCGAATTTTACAATAATAGAATAGAGGTACTATTAGGACGTTGCAAATACCTTTTGGCAGCAAGTATGTTGCAATACACTATAATTAGCAATAGAAAGCGATATCTAATTATTTGTGTATTTGCCAATTCATGGAAATGTCTTTTCGCTGTAGCCTTATTATATTATCATTTATAAGGATGCAGTATCCACTTTCAAGAGGAAATTACAACTGACACAGGATATTCATCTACTATCTGATGTTATCAGTCATACTATATATTTGCATGGTAAGTACGATAACTAATAATTAAATCTCTTGGCATCTTATCATTATTTCTTAAATATCATTGACTGCAACACGATATTACAGAGATCCTTGTTCACTAATTGCAGCCTAAGTACACCCTCGAGGATCATTTAAGGTACTTTGAGGAGAGTGAGAGGAACATAGCACCAGCACACATCGGTTTACTTCCTCATAACTCTATATATATGCAGCAGCAGAGGGTCATAATATATCTTTCATCACTTACATCAGATGGACCACATCTTGACTCTTCTGGTCAAATCACGTACTCAGATTATCATTTCTCACTAAGTATAGATGTTATACACACATTCATTAGCATATACAGTTCTTTCTCACAGTAAATGATAGACGAGTCGATCTCATGAACGCATCAGATATGGCTCACTCTTGAATATGGTGTCTATTTAGCTATTTTCGATGAATACGCCGTAAAAAATTAACAGCAACAACATAAATATTTATTAAACAAAAAACATACTCTAACACCAAGGCCATTTAAGGATATTTTTTTTTTTTTTATTTTTTTTTTTTTTTTTTTTTTTTTTTTTTTTTTTTTTTTTTTTTTTTTTTTTTTTTTTTTTTTTTTTTTTTTTTTTTTTTTTTTTTTTTTTTTTTTTTTTTTTTTTTTTTTTTTTTTTTGACTATTGTAGTTGCCCGAAGAAGGGTCTTATCTTGATTGATATCAATTTTTTTAATTAAAATAAAAATATGTATATGTGACCATTTGCCGTTTAGTGCGTTTAAATAGGATCTTGAAATATAAAGGGCCTATCCTTCCAAGTGATGATAGTGTATGACCCGCTGTAAGCGGGCTCACACTATGCGGATGCTGCGGTGCGATTTTTAAACAATGGTAACTGAAACATTCAAGTTCTCTTATGAATGTAAAAATTGCAAAGGAACAAGTTTTTATCATAATTTTCATGCCAGTCTTTAATTAGGAGTAAAGGTCAACATACCTTAAAAATCGCAAGATCGCAGTGACGTCACTGCGATTTTGGAAACAATTAGATTTATACAGAGAAAGGGGGTTCGTGATCGCCTTGAAAATTCAATTTTGATAGTCCATAGAATTCTCACAAACTTTGTACATAATGAATTTCCTTGTTTGATGTTGTATCATAATGAACAAGTCATGAAAAGTCGCACTTCGCAGCAAGTCGCATCCGGTGAGCCCGCCTTGGCAAAAAAAAATGTCGACTTTGCGTGGTTTTGCAACGATCGTCTGCGTTCGCGAGCGGGTGGAGCGGGGATGGCCGCCACCCCTTTCGTGACACCGGGGGGGGGGGGGGGCTTTTCTCGAAGGTTGGGTTGAGGGAGGGGAAAGAATTAACGCTTTTCCTCGAAAGGCTGCGTTCAGTAGTTTTCTGAACCAGTCGTTTTGTATGAAAATTAATTCATTAAATAATAACAATATAATTAATAGATTAAATAGGAGAAAAATAGAGGAGAGCTTGCATTTTTGTTGTGATATTGAAGTTCATAATTTTAAGCGCC
Source organism: Paracentrotus lividus (assembly GCA_940671915.1). Taxonomy (NCBI): domain Eukaryota; kingdom Metazoa; phylum Echinodermata; class Echinoidea; order Camarodonta; family Echinidae; genus Paracentrotus; species Paracentrotus lividus. The sequence goes on from CALNVZ010001721.1 coordinate 295,685, forward strand.
CCCCCCCCAAGCGGCTGTAAGCCGCGATAGTCGCTGGTCCGATAGTCCGCGGCCCGCGATGCGGGTCGCGGCAGTCCGCCGGGGGGGGGGGGGTGGGTTTCGTTATTCTGAAGGTTCGTTATTCCTAAAATAGAAAAGGTTCGTTATTCCGAAAATAGAATAAGGTTTGGTTTTCCGAAAAAAGAAAAAGGTTCGTTATTCCGAAAATTAAGTTATTACTGCCAGAGCAAATGGATTAAGATAGTTGGGGACTGTGTTTTGGTCACCCATGAATAACCTCCAGATAAGGGGGATTTTTGGGGGGCCGGGGGGTGTCATTATTTAACACCATCTTCCGCAATTGTTTTCGTTCTGTCTTTATTTAATGAAAAAAAATTTCAGCAGCGAATTCTTCCGGTAAAGAATAAGTTTCATTTCTAAAATTGGTCAGTTATCACTCAATATCTAAATAATTTATTTCGCAATTATATCCGTTCGTTATTCGTGTGTGGGGGGGGGGGGGGGGTGCAGAAGGGGCTTTAATCACAAATGTAGGCAGAGGCGCAGATCCCAGGATTTCCAGAGGGGGGGCAACTTTTTAAAAAAAATCTTGCGAGCGGAGCGAGCAAACGAGCACGAATCGCGAGTTTAAAACACTCCCCGATATAAAGGGGTCATCCCGATAGTCCGCGGGTCCGATAGTCCGCGGGTCTGTTAGTCCGCGGGTCCGATAGTCCGCGGGTCCAATAGTCCATGGGTCCGATAGTCCGCGGGTCCGTTAGTCCGCGGGTCCGATAGATGGAAAAAAAGGTTCGTTAGTCCGAAAATGGAAAAAAGGGGTTCGTTAGTCCGAAAATGGAAAAAAGGTTCGTTAGTCCGAAAATGTAAAAACGGTTCGTTAGTCCGATAAAAGGTACGTTAGTCCGAAAATAGAAAAAAGGTTCGTTAGTCCATAAATGGAAAAAAAGGTTCGTTAGTCCGAAAATGTAAAAAAGATTCGTTAGTCCGAAAAAAGGTTCGTTAGTCCGAAAATAGAAAAAAGGTTTATAAGTCCGAAAATGGAAAAAAGGTTCGTTAGTCCGAAAATGTAGAAAAGGTTCGTTAATCCGAAAAAAGGTTTGTTAGTCCGAAAATAGAAAAAAGGTTCGTTAGTTCGAAAATGGAAAAAAGGGTTCGTTAATCCGAAAATGTAAAAAAGGTTCGTTAGTCCGAAACTGAAATAATCTGTGGCGAAGCCGGGAAAATGGAAAGGGCAGCGGTGGTGGAGGGGGAGGTAGAACCACCATTGTTGTTCAGTTGTTGATTCCGCAATTAAATCCGCCCGCCTATCGACGTAGTGTATTAGCGGCGAGTTGTTCCGATAAAGAATAAGTTCCGCTTTTAAAAACGGGCCGTTATCACCCTTGACTAAATAACTGAATCCATAATTATATCCACTCCGTTTTTATTTCATGAATAAGTTATTTTGAAACATTATCGGCGGCGACTTGTTAATCTTCCGATAAATATTATTTTCCGCTGATAATGTTTTAAATAATTTCTTTCATAAATAAATACGGAACGAATAAAATTGCGGAATTAATTATTTAGTTATTGAGTGATAACGACCCAATTTTAGAAACGAAACTTATTCTTTTTTGAAAGAATTCGCCATCGATAACTTCGGAAAATAAATTCTTCATTAAAAAACGAAAACAATTATGGAATCAATCTAGTTATGGCCTGTTTAACGGCCCGATTTTAGAAGCGAAACTAATTTTTATCAGTAGAAATCGCCATTGATAATAAATTTTGTGAAATAAATTAATCCGAAAATCAAATTAACAACAGAAGCTGTTAAATAAATGACACCCTCCCACCCCCCCCCCAAAAAAAAAAAAGGTACTGGAAGGTATTCAACGGGGTGACCCCTCCCTGAGACATTATAGCATAATACTCCATTATTTTTTAATTACCACACAGTTTTTGTTACAAAAAAAAGTTAGTTCATTTCGGAAAAACGAACCTTACTCATTTTCGACTAACGACCTATTTCATTTTCGCGACTAACAACCTACTTTCTATTTTTCGGACAACGAACCTTTTTTCCCTTTTCGGACTAAGCGAACCTTTTTTCCATTTTCGGACTACGAACCTTTCATTTTAGGACTAACGACCCTTTTTCCCTATTCAGACTAACGAACCTTTTTTTTCCATTTTCGGACAACGACCTTTCCTATTTTCGGACTAACGACTTTTTTTCCATTTTCGGACTAACGACCATCAGAGTAAAATCAATCACCACCCCTCCTCCCCCCCCCCCCCCCCGCGACTATCGGACCCCGCGACTATCGTGCTGTAGCCCTGTGTGTCTGTTGTCCTAAACTTCAAGCGTCCGTGCCTCAAACGGTTAAAAAATCACAAAAATGCTACTTTTCTATTAAAGCTGGTTAAATATTGTTGGACGGAGCTACTAAATCAATGCATAATGTGAATATATATTATATTTGGGAAAGGCGTGATAGAATATTGGTTTATATCATTAATAATCTAATTAATATTAATTAATTATTTAATGAATAAATTTTCAATAAAAACGACTGGTTCAGAAAAACTACTAAACACAGCCTCTCGAGAAAAAGCCCCCCCCCCCGGTGATTCCCGAATGGGCGCGTTATTTTTACTCCCCTCCCTCAACCCACCCTTCGAGAAAAACCCCCCCCCCCCCCGTGTTCACGAAAAGGGTGGGTGCGGCCATCACGCTCCACCCCCGCTCCGCGAACGCAGACAATCGTTCAAGCATCTGGCGTAACCCCTACCCTATATTTATCGCCACTACTCACGCTTTTCTATCGATTGCAATCATAAATATTCGATATCGCAGTGGGAAAACCCATGGGGCTGTTTCTCGAAACCCGCCATAAAGTCTAAATCGGGACATTCCATTGAAACGCTTGTTTAATCCTACAACACGTGTCCCTAATGGTTCCAAGAACTAGACGCATGACGTTTTGAGAAAAACGGACCCAAATCAATTGTGATTGTTCTTCTGGGCTGAGCCCGTATTCTGATTTGCAGTTTATCTGATTCAGATTCAGATTCAGATTGAGATTCATTTATTGGTCTTTAGGAAATTCCTTTGTCGGCATAAATGGAAAATAACAATTCAGATATAACAAATTGACGAACTACAAAGTACACGAACTAAAACAAACACAAGAAAGGTACATAAATAAAGCAAACAAGTTACAGGAAATAAAACATAAATAACGTGGAAGTGAAAGTCAATAGGAGCAATGAATAACTTAAAAGTGTCATTAAGTTAAATATAATCATGAATGTTGACCAAAAATACTGTCAGATAGATTAATTTCAAAACTTGAATTATATGTGATACGTGATATAAAAATACAGACTACTTTACATTAAATTAAACGGTGTAACAATATTAATATCTCAAATTATTTCACAATTATGAAAACTAGAATAACACAGGGTGTTAAGTTATTAAAACCGGTCGTAATAAAGTGATTGAAAACAAAAAAAATGGAACTACAGAAGATGAATGAAAAGGCAAAGTGGCAAAGAATATGGCTAATTTAATTTGGCTTGGATTTTGATCAATGTAACTTGCGATCGAAAGCGGAACAAAGGAATAAGGAAACGAGAAGTTCGAGCCCTTCATGACTGTACCGTTTACCTGATCTCATTAGAGTAATAGCATGAATGAAGGGGTGACTTGGGTTGTTCAGAATTTGTGAGACCGATTCAAGGATCGCATAGTGCATTCGTGCTTCAGATCTGTAAATTTCTGTGGTCATCTTGCAGCCGGACTTCCTATCTCTGTAATTTCTTAAGTCCTCCTGTCTGCACCCTCCGTACCAAGACCACACAACTGAAAAGCATAACACTTTCTATTATCGACCTTATAGAATAAGCCCCAAATGGTATATCGACATGAACGAAAATTCAATTCTTTTTCCGTAGAAATGCATACGTTCTGAAGCTTGCATAAACAGACTGGCATTAGTCTTCCCATGATAGTGTCGTTATCGATTACTGTAACCTAAGTATTAAAAGTCTTGACAACCTGTATGTCGTTTCCCCTAGTCTGATTGGACAAGCTGATTCTTGTTAAGCGAAAGTCCAAATGTCATCTCTTTCGTTTTGTGTGTTTTAATTCCAAGAATTTTCTTCACACCAAATTCTCAAACATAATAACTCTTCTCGATATTTGTGTTTTCATCATTATTACGGATCATACCAATGATAGCAGTGTCATCGGCAAATTTGATAAAATGGAAATCCGGTCATTTGATGAGACGCAATCATTTTGCATACATATGAACCGTGTGCCGGATAGCACGCGAGCCCTGGGGGGGGGACCTGTGTTCGTGACTTTTTTCTGATAAAACATCCTGTAGTTACTCTTTGAAATTCTTCCTGTCAGAACTTCATTAACTCATTATTCTATTGTGACGACTTATCTATATCATAGTATATTTCTTATCCAAAGGTGGTGTCTTATAATTGTTTATTATATATAGTTCTGATGAAAAGTCACGAACGTGGTACGGAACATAACACCAAAGTACAACATTTGCCGATCAAAAGTGATTAACAAAAACACTGCATCGTTAACAACTTATGTGGTTGAAAGCAATTGAAAAGTACAAATGTCAGGCAAGTATCTGTGGAAGTAAGTACTTCTGAGAACAAGGCGTCAAAGCACTTCCACTAGAGAAGTGAGACTTACAGGGCGGAGCCATTAAAGTTCAGAGGCTTGAGGTGTTTGGCTGCCGATTATGTTGAGAACTTTCAGCATAAGGGACATGGTTTGGTTTAAACGAACTCTTGAAATAATCTAACAAATGGGGTGCCAAATTGCCGGCACAAGTTTTTGGAGGACTCTCACAGATACCGTCTGGTCCCATAGAATTCTCCGATTAGTACGTTGAAGTACTTAGCTACATCAGTATAATGAATACAATAGGTGTTATTTAAGTCTTAGAGTATTCCCAATCCTACTACGTTCGATATCAAAACATTTGTCATGAATCTTGCATAAAACATATTAAATTCGTTTGCCATATCATGTGCAGACCTAGATTCAGGTACTGGAGGAGATTCTGTTTCTCTTATACCCTGTCACGTTTGCATGCATTTCCAATGCTCACGTGAATATAGATCTGAAATTTACTTTCAATTCTTCTTGTACTTCATCGCTGAAAATTCTTTCTGAAATGTTAAGATTAATTTCCCGAAGTTCTTGGCTGCTGACCTGAAAAAGCTTTATTTCTTTGCACAAATAAATCCTTCAAATCTTCCTGATCCATGGTTTTGGTTGGGGAAACACCTTAATTCTTTAACCATGATGTCAACTTTACAAAATAAATTAACCGTTAACAATTTCAACAGCTTCATATCCAAGTTTTGAAGCACTAGAGAAAGTGAGTCCAGTCTGGATAATCAGTAATAATAAA
>CALNVZ010001721.1:301150-323713 GCA_940671915.1 Paracentrotus lividus
TTTAATTACCACACCATTTTTGTTACTAAAAAAAGGTTTAGTTCATTTTCGGAAAAACGAACCTTACTTCATTTTCGGACTAACGAACCTATTTCATTTTCCGACTAACGAACCTTACTTCTATTTTCGGACTAACGAACCTTTTTTCCCTTTTCGGACTAACGAACCTTTTTTCCATTTTCGGACTAACGAACCTTTTCTATTTTAGGACTAACGAACCTTTTTCCCTATTCAGACTAACGAACCTTTTTTTTCCATTTTCGGACTAACGAACCTTTCCTATTTTCGGACTAACGACTTTTTTTCCATTTTCGGACTAACGACCATCAGAGTAAAATCAATCACCACCCCTCCTCCCCCCCCCCCCCCCCGCGACTATCGGACCCCGCGACTATCGTGCTGTAGCCCTGTGTGTCTGTTGTCCTAAACTTCAAGCGTCCGTGCCTCAAACGGTTAAAAAATCACAAAAATGCTACTTTTCTATTAAAGCTGGTTAAATATTGTTGGACGGAGCTACTAAATCAATGCATAATGTGAATATATATTATATTTGGGAAAGGCGTGATAGAATATTGGTTTATATCATTAATAATCTAATTAATATTAATTAATTATTTAATGAATAAATTTTCAATAAAAACGACTGGTTCAGAAAAACTACTAAACACAGCCTCTCGAGAAAAAGCCCCCCCCCCCGGTGATTCCCGAATGGGCGCGTTATTTTTACTCCCCTCCCTCAACCCACCCTTCGAGAAAAACCCCCCCCCCCCCCGGTGTTCACGAAAGGGTGGGGTGCGGCCATCCGCTCCACCCCCGCTCCGCGAACGCAGACAATCGTTGCAAGCATCTGGCGCTAACCCCCTACCCTATATTTATCGCCACTACTCTACGCTTTTTCTATCGATTGCAAATGCATAAATATCGATATCGCAGTGGGAAAACCCATGGGCGCACCTGTTTCTCGAAACCCGCCATAAGTCTAAATCGGGGACATTCCACTTGAAACGCTTGTTAATCCTACAACACGTGTCCCTATGGGGTTCCAAGAACTTAGACCATGACGCTTTTGAGAAAAACGGACCCAAATCAATTGTTGATTTGTTCTTCTGGGCTGGTAGCCCGTATTCTGATTTGCAAGTTATCTGATTCAGATTCAGATTCAGATTGAGATTCATTTTATTGGTCCTTTAGGAAATTCCTTTTGTCGGCATAATATGCGAAATAACAATTCGAGATATAATACAAAATTGAACAACTACAAAGGTACAAAACGCAACTAAAACAAACACAAGAAAGGTACATAAATAAGCAACAAGTTACAGGAATATAGAAACATAAATAACGTGGAAGTGAAAGTCATATGAGGACGCAAAATGAAATAACTTAAAGTGTCATTTAAGTATTAAATATAATTTCATGATGTTGACAAAAATACTTGTCAGGATAAGATTAATATTCAAAACTTGAATTATATGTGATACGTGATATAAAAATACAGACTACTTTACATTAAATTAAACGGTGTAACATATAATATCCAAATTATTTCAGCAATTATGAAAACTAGAATAACACAGGGTGTTAAGTTTATTAAAACCGGTCGTAATAAAGATGATTGAAAAGCAAAAATGGAACTACAGAAGATGATGAAAAGGCAAAGTGGCAAAGATATGGCTAATTTACTTTGGTTGGATTTTGATCATGTACTTGCGGATCGAAAGCGGAACAAATGGAATTAAGGAAACGAGAAGTTCGAGCCCTCATTGATCTGTACCGTTTACCTGATCTCATTAGAGTATAGCATGAATGAAGGGGGTGACTTGGGTTGTTCAGAATTTGTGAGACCTGATTCAGGATCGCATAGTGCATTCGTGCTTCAGATCTGTAATTTCTGTGGTCATCTTGCCAGCCGTGACTTCCTATTCTCTGTAATTTTCTTAAGTCCTCCTGTCTGCACCTCCGTACCAGACCACACAACTGAAAAGCATTACACTTTCTATTATCGACTTATAGAATAGCCCCAAAATGGTTATATCGACATGAAACGAATTCATTTTCCGTAGAAAGTGCATACGTTGCTGAGCCTTTGCATATACAGACTGGCATTAGTCTTTCCATGATAGTTCGTTATCGATTACTGTACCTAAGTATTTAAAAGTCTTGACAACCTGTATGTCGTTTCCCCTTAGTCTGATTGGACAAGCTTGATTCTTGTTTAAGCGAAAGTCAAATGTCATCTCTTTCGTTTTGGTTGTGTTTAATTCCAAGAAATTTTCTTCACACCAATTCTCAAACATTAATAACTCTTCTCGATATTTGTGTTCATCATTATTACGGATCATACCAATGATAGCAGTGTCATCGGCATATTTGATAATGGAAACCGTGTCATTTGATGAGACGCAATCATTTGCATACAATATGAACCGTGGTGCCGATAGCACGCAGCCCTGGGGGGGGGGGGGACCTGTGTTCGTTGTGACTTTTTCTGATAAAACATCCTGTAGTTTTACTCTTTGAATTCTTCCTGTCAGAAACTCATTAAACCAGAGTATCAAGGACGACTTAACATTCATAGCAGTAAGCTTATTCAACAAAAGGTGGGGCTGAATTGTATTAAAAGCCGATGAAAAGTCAACGAACGTGGTACGAACATAACAACCCAAAGTATCAACATGTTGCGCGATCAAGTGAATTAACAAAATCACTGCATCGTTAACAGACTTATGTGGTTGATAAGCAAATTGAAAAGTATCAATGTCAGGCAGTATCTGTGGAAGTAAGTACTTCTGAAGAACAAGGCGTTCAAAGCACTTCATCACTAGAGAAGTGAGACTTACAGGGCGGTAGTCATTAAGTTCAGAGGCTTGAGGTGTTTTGGCTGCCGGTATTATTGTTGATGACTTTCAGCATAATGGGACATGGTTTTGGTTTAACGACTCTTGAAATAATCTAACAAATGGGGTGGCCAATTGCCGGGCACAAGTTTTGAGGACTTTCTCACAGATACCGTCTGGTCCCATAGAATTTCTCGGATTAGTACGTTTGAAGTACTTAGCTACATCAGTATAATGACATACAATAGGTGTATCATTTAAGTCTTTAAGAGTATTCACAATCCTACTACGTTCGATATCAAAACATTTGTCATCGAATCTTGCATAAAACATATTAAATTCGTTTGCCATATCATGTGCAGACCTAGATTCAGGTACTGGAGGAGATTTCTGTTTCTTCTTATACCCTGTCATCGTTTGCATGCATTTCCATGCTTCACGTGAATTATTAGATCTGAAATTTACTTTCTAATTCTTCTTTGTACTTCAATTTCGCATGAACAATTTCTTTCTGAATGTTAAGATTAATTTCCCGAAGTTCTTGGGCTGCTTGACCTGAAAAAGCTTTATTTCTTTGCACAAATAAATCCTTCAAATTCTTCCTGATCCATGGTTTTTGGTTGGGAAACACCTTTATTTCTTTTACATTGATGTGCAAATCTTTACAAAATAAAATGTAACCGTTAACAATTTCAACAGCTTCATCCAAGTTTGAAGCACTAGAGATAAGTGAGTCCCAGTCTGTGATATCAGTAATAATAATAATAAAAGAGTATTTATATTGCGCAGCCACTATAATAATATATTCTACTGCGCAGAACAAAATAAATCATACATTTTAGAGAGCAGTACTAAGAAGATAAGTCTTAAGTTGAGTTTTGAACATAGTAACTGTGGGTGATTCCCTAATAACGAGTGGGAGTGAGTTCCATAATTTGGGAGCCGCATATGTAAATGCTTTATCACCCAGGGTAGACTTTGATTTTCCAGACGGATATTTCAATAATGTGTTATCTTTTGAACTACGGAGGCTGTAAGATGATTGTACTGATGACTTCAATTTTAAGAGATCCTTAATGTAGGCTGGTGCTTTACCGTAGAGAGCTTTGCATACTATCAACATTGTCTTAAAAAGAATTCTGTGCTTCACAGGCAACCAGTGCAACTCGAGCAATAATGGACTACAATGAGAAAAACGAGGAGAATTGCAAACTAATCTGGCACATGCATTCTGCACCCTCTGGAGTTTACATAATTGATTGTCGGGTAGGCCAAGAAACAAGCTATTACAATAATCCAATCTACTGGTTACAAATGCACGAATTATTTTTTCAGTGCTTTCACGTGACAGATATTTTCGAATGTGCCTTATATTAAATAGATGATAAAATGCACAGACTCCTACATACATCAGAGATATGTCTGTCGAAAGAGAGATGTAAGCAAACCTAATTCCTAAGTTCCTTGCAGAGTCAACAGGAGAAATGTTTGCATTAACTACCTTTATATTTGTTGTGTTCAATTTTGAAACTTGTTGTTTAGTGCCACATATCAGAAATTCAGTTTTCTTGTCATTGAGTATGAGGTTATTAGATAATAGCCATTTGCTAAGATGCACAATACATTGCTCTAGGGTGGACAAAGAACTAGTCTCATCTGCTACAGTAGGTGAAAATGATAAGTACAGCTGTGTATCATCAGCATATGTATGACACATCACTTCAGGAAATTTTTGTTCAATTTCATTGAGCAACCTACTAGCATACAACGTAAAAAGGAGGGGGCCGAGGCAGGAGCCTTGCGGAACACCCCAGTTTACATTAAATTCCTTGGAGACTGTACCGTCAACTCAACTATCTGTCTCCTACCATTTAAATAAGACCGTACCCAAATCAGTACATCATCAGTTATTCCGAAATTTGCTTCAAGGGTGTTAATACCCCGTCACACTGAGCTCGTTCTACTACGTCCTTGCAAATTTTGCCGAACGGGCATAGTCTGTGTGTAAACTGTGTGGACGTAGTAAATACTTCTTACGATCTGTTTACGAACTTCATGGACTAGCTCGGTCGGATTTCCAAAAAGTGTTCAAAAAATCGGGCGCCATCTCGTCCTAAAATTTAACGGGGTGGCAACGTACCTGAAACGAGATGGACGTACTACAAACGAAATTGCCGTACTTAAATCGTTCTAAAGATGTGCTAGGACGTCATACAAACGAGCATTGTATATTAATTATTCAAGTTCTAAAATTAAACGTAGTGACAACGTTCCTTAACGCATAGGACTTACTCTGAACGAGAAGGACGTACTACGAACATACGTTTCAATTTTTAAACAGAACGGCATGTCATAATTCCCGTCACACTGAGCTAGTTCTCACTGCGTTCTAGGTAGTTCTTGGTGAACGGGCTCAATCTGTTTACACACGGACTGAACGTAGTGCAGACCTTTTAGAATCTAGTACAGACTGTTTACAATCTGTTTACGAACTTGGCGAACGGGCCCGAACGGAGAGAACGGAAAGCATTCCGATTTTTTTGAACATGTTCAAAAAAATCGTACTGGCTTCAAGTTCTAAAATTAAACGTAGTGACAACGTTCCTTAAACGGGTAGGACTTACTCTGAACGAGAAGGACGTACTACGAACGTGGTACCTAACTTTTATCATGCTGTGCATAGGCACTTTTAGTGACCGTTTGGACGTGCTACGAACGGTTAGAGTGAACGAGCAGTTTACTCGTTCTGAACTGGATAACAACGTATTGCGGAAGCGATAAAGACGGAATTGACGTAACGAGAACTATTATGAACTGCCTAGCATCGTATTCAAGAAATTATTTTTTCAAAGTTATAAGTTCCAACCCGACCAAAGCCCGTTCAGCATTTTTTTTTTAAACTGGCAAAAACGGGCAAGAACGTTATAGAACGACCTCAGTGTGACGGCCCCCTTAGCAGGATATCATGCCTGATTAAATCAAATGCTGCACTCATATCCAAAAGAACCAAAAATACAACCTGTTGTTTATTCATTGTCAAAAGACATCATTTTTCACCTTAAGGAGGGCAGTTTCTGTGCTATGGTTTTCTCTATACGCTGACTGCATTGGGGGTAGTAAATCATTGGTAACAAGGTAGTGTTGAATTTGATCTGAAACTGCTGCTTAACTAATTTAGAAACATATTGCAGATTACTTACAGGTCTACAATTTGTAAACTGCACGTCTTCGTCAGGTTTTTTCAGTTAATGGTCTGACTACGGCCAACTTCCAGTTAAAGTGAAACTTTCTATTGGTCAGAGACATATTGATGAGTTTCGTAAGAACTGGCAATAGAATGTCAATATTATTTGCAACTAGTTTTGGTTGGCATTGGATCTAATAAACATGTCTTCTTATTCAACCTCTTGACTAACTTATGCACATCACTTTCATTTAAGTTATTGAATTCCCTCAACTTATTCTGGACAGAACAGAAGATAGACTGGAGTACTAACAGCTACCTTGACTGAATATCATCACATATTCTGCTCAAAATATGTACCTAACTCATTTACAAAGTTTTCAATGTCTACATGAGGTGGCAGATCAACTGTGGACTTTTTCATGTTCATCAGTGACTCTGCAACATTGAACAACTTTTTCTGGTCAGAGGCATTATCAGTGATACAATCATTATAGTACTCTTGGCGAGCATGGTTCATCAAAGATAGAGTTGTATTTCGTATGGCTTTGTAATTTGTATGATCTTTTTGGTCGCGACTCTTCAGCCATTTCTTTTCAGCTTTCCATCTCTGTTGTTTCACTTCCTTATTTCACCATTATACCAAGGTACTTGGTCCTCATACTCACATGCTTTGATACAAGTGGTCATGGTTATTGAGAATAGAAGACAATGTGATTTCAAACATGTAACTAACTCATCTAAAGTACTGGTGTATTCATGATAAGATCACTTTCTCTCAAATCATCCTGGAAAGTTTCAAGATTGATTGATGCATTTTTCGACATACAACTTTCTTCATCTTTACTGGAGGTTTCTGTGTCCTCATGGAACACATTACCGACATATGATCTGAAATCAATGAATCGGTCCAAGGCTTACCTACAACTAAATCAACTGAACTTCTACTAATTATGAGATCCAATGTATGACCATGGATATGAGTACTGGTATCTACGTACTGTGTACAACTAACAGACTCAAGCAATTCACGAAGTGCTACTGCATCTAAATTGTCAATCACATCAACATGAACATTGTAATCTCCTGTTACTATGAGAGGGGTTCTACAAAGAAGGTGTGGCTGTAGGAATTCCCCAAACTCATTGATAAAAATTCCAAATGGTATGCGATGGTTTTCGGAATAGGGTGGTCTATACAAATTAATAATTCTGAACTGCACAGATTTAAGGGTAACATTATGAACACTGAATTCAAATGATTGTTTTTCACCATTATCTACTTTCTTAACTTGCAAGGTATCTCTATACATTAAAGCTATACCCCCACCACGTCGACCTGTGCGAGGTCTATGACTAAATTTATAACCTGTAGGAACAACATCACCAATGACAGCTGAATCTTTGTCAGTAAGCCAAGTTTCTGTAAAAGCATACAAATCTGCTTCACTGTGGCATACATAATCAAATATTGATGCAGACTTTATGCGCAAAGAGCGCACATTAAGAACACAGAGTTTTAACAAATTTGAAGTAGAAGATGACATTTGAGGGACAGTCGTTATCTTGATGAGATTGTCCAACTTTATTTTCCTGTGATGGTACTTGACACGACGTCTGGTCACGATAACAGGAATTGGTGCATCATTTGAGGAATCGCTTGCATGAAGACTGGAAGGATGAGGAGTGCCAATACAACTGTCCGAAGAAGATGACGATGTACTCGGACCTGGGTTGGAGGCATCACACTGGTAAACTCGACTTCTAGTCTTCACTCCTCCTCGCTTGCTGCGGCGTGTTGGTTTCATACTATTCAGTCCAAGTGTCCAAGATCGTATCAGATACATGTTTAGGCAGAAGACTTTTACTGCTCTTCTGCAACTCTAGTAGATCTTGTACACTATATTTCAAATGACAAGATGATCTGTTCGTTGACTTCCTGTTGATTTCATTCTCCTCAGGACCTGGGATAGGCTGTATATCACCATCTTGTAGAAGTTGACATTGGAATGTTGATGAACCATTAGGATAGTAGGCAATTCTCCTCTGAAGAAAACATTTCCTAATGAATGGCTGCCGCACAATACAATGAAAGGGTGGGGGTTGAAAACATGTTTGAAGGTTTTCTGACGCTGCTTTGTCCCACACTTTAACTTTATTTATCTGCACCTTCTCCCTTTTGATAATCTGAAACAATGTGTGTGTCCATGATTGTGTATGCGTGGAGTTATTTGAACTATTTTGTAATGTATGAATGGCTACTGTCATGTGTGCAAATATAATCCCCCCCAAAAAAAAAATAATAATAATAATAATAAATAAATAAATAATAATAATAATAATAATAATAATAATAATTATAATAATAATAATAATAATAATAATAATAATAATAATAATAATAATAATAATAATAATAATAATAATAATAATAATAATCCCCTCCACCTACCCTAATTTTCAGTAACCCGTTACGCCAGGTTAAATTTCTTTAAGGCTTTATGGAGTCCTGAGGCCGAAATGAAGGCGACAAATAGATACATTAGCTTCATACAATGTATATATTCGGTGATCAGTAGCACCACTGGTTAGTATCAATTGTTCCATTTTATCCCTCTTTCTGTTGGAAACTAAATAATAATAACAATAATAATAATAATAATAATAATCCCCTCCACCTACCCTAATTTTCAGTAACCCGTTACGCCAGGTTAAAATTTGTTAAGGCTTTATGGAGTCCTGAGGCCGAAATGAAGGCGACAAATAGATACATTAGCATCATACAATGTATAGATTCGGTCATCAATAACACCACTGGTTAGTATCAATTGTGCCATTTTATCCCTCTTTCTTTTGGAAACTATGGCAAATATGTCATTCTGATGGTGACCATTTTGGATTCAACAAATGTTTTGCACAATCGGGTGCCTTTCTCGGCGCTAAACAGAGATTTAAATGAAACAAAAGAGAGAGAGAGAGAGGAAAAAAAGAAGTTATGCTATAAGCAACCCATGTACCACAGTAATGCTTTTTTAAGAATGTAACCGAAATATCCCCAACTATAGTTACGTACTCATTGCCTGATTTATTTTGACAAACATTTCTTTCATTTTCCAATATTTACAGCTGACAAGCTCTTTATAGCTGATGCCACTCTCGGTCAGATCTTTGTAGCGGAGACTGGCGGAGATTCTTTTCTGACGTCGACATTTGCTCTTCTGAATCTGTCCATCAACGAATCCCCGGTCGGTATTGATTATGATTATCGATATGATATGCTGTACTGGAGTGATCAAAACACCCATACAATACATCGAGCTACAGTCAATGGATCTTTTCATCACATCATAGTGAATCATGCAATCGGTATTTATATAACAACAATGATAATAATAATGATGATAGAGATAATGATAATGATAATAATAATATTATTAATAATATAGGATTTCCCAGTCAGTTTCAGAAGTTCGTCGCTCCATTTGATAATCGGTTCATTCAAGTTAGGACGATTTAGCTTTCAGTCGAATTTCCGGAGATCAGATTCCCTGTTCCAGCAATCAATTACATGCTTCAGTTGTTCAAATTCCGATTAAGTGCACTATATACGTAAATCAGTAATTCAAATTAGCAGAAACGCTGTTATGATTGCGCAATACCGCCATAAGCAGCATTTAAATTCATTCCGAGTTTTCAGCTTACAGTAATTAGCATTTAAATTAGGGCTTCAATTTATAGCTGCAGGAAATGTTTTTGTTTTTAATCATATAATTTGTTTTCATCAAATGTTTGCGAGTTGCTATTAGCACCAATTGTGAATGAGTATGTACTTTAAATTACGGTATGTATGAGATATATTTTTCCAGTTATTAATTAGTTCATGAAATGATTTCTTTTTCATTACATTTTCTTTTTTACTCGTGTAACACTTTATCTTGCATAATTACATACTCAACACATAAAAACTCTTCCACATAACAAATTAATTCATGCACGTATTTTATGGGGGTAGACGGACAGGGGGCACCAAAAAGAGGGGAAAGAGAAATAAAAAAAATATGAAATAATTGAAAAAAAAAATAAAGAGAAAGGGAAAAAAGAGGCGAAAAGGGAAGAAAGAAAGGGAAAGCAGGGCGTCATATGGTCGCCAATTCTATCTTAAATTTAGGGGGAGCCAAATAAACCTTAAACTTAGGGGCGCCATACTAATCTTAAATTAAGGGGGCGCAAAATTGATCTTGAATGTAGGGGCGCCACATTGATCTTTAACTTAGGGGGCTCCAAGTTGACCTAAAACATAAAGAATCTTAAATTTAGTTGGGCGCCACTTTGATCTTAAAATACGGGTGCAAAATTAATCTAAGACCCAGGGGCGTCAAAGTGACCTGAAACTTTTGGGGCGCCACATCGACCTGAAGCTAAGAGGCGCAAAGTTGACATTTAACTTAGGGGCGACATAATTATTGGCGTTAATTCGATGTTAGATTCAGGGGCGCCAAATCGACCTTACATTTAGGGAGGCAAATCGACCTGAAGCTAAGGGGCGCCTGATTAAACTCAAACCTGGGGGCGCCATAGTGATATTTGACATTTTATTCTAAAGTAATTAACCAGAGCTTTAAACAAAAAAAGAATAGTAGTTTCATCACAACACGCAACAGTAAAGAAATTTTTTTAATGATGTAAAGCTCAATAAAAAGGAAATGTCATTTTTATTTTATTTTATTCATTTATTTATTCTAATGGAATAGATATAGAGCTTCAAAAAAAGAAATCGCTATCTTAAATGTTTAATCTAAAAGTAACCGAGAGTTTAAATTTGCCAAATTGTATACCAACTTGGTTTAACCAATGTCAAAGTTGATTGCCTCAGCGCGGATTTGAATGCGGGAAAGCACGCATTCCAGCCGATTTACTAATTTGATTGCTTTTGAGGGGGATTTTGATTTGAAGGCTTTTAATACCGAAGCGAAGGAACTAAGTTGGAATTTGAATGATGAATTTGACGCTGTAGAAATATTTTGGGAATTTGAATGAACAGATTATCGAATGGAGTGACGAACTTCCGAAACTGAGTGGGAAGTCCTATAATAACAACAACATCAACAACAATAATAATGATAATAATAACAACAACAATTACAACATTAAAAGTAACAATTATACAAAATAATAACAATACTAATTGAAAGGAGAGGTGGTATGTACATTCGTACATACCACCTAATGAGATGGCTTGTCAAATGCAGAATACACGTACACTTCAAATGTGATGAAATGACATGCCTTCTTTAATCGCCAATTTAGACTACAAAGCCGGGGGTAAAACCAAAGTAAATGCGCCAGTGTTGTAGGGAATTGTCTCAGCTACAACATACTGAAAATTTGAAAGAGAAACAGCACATATTTACTCAGAAACACTCCTCTTTGTACCAAGATTATGACGTCATTAAACTTAAATTGGTAATTTTGAAACGCAAATCGAAATTTAGAAGCCATTATTATAACGTTGCAATAAATGAGGTATGAAATCACATCTACAACTCATACTCTATCCAACGCTGAAAAGAAAATTGGGGGTTGCCGTTCATCCTGAAAAATTATTAAGGATTTTGTGTAGGCCAAAAATGGCATATTTTGGCAAAATTGACAAAAATTCGCGCGTGCGTTAACCCAACTTGAACAGACGCCCATTTTGTTATGAATAGTCTAAAAATAGTGATAATGGTGTCAAATTGTTGTGAATATTATCAAGATTACTTTAGGAGCAAAAAAGCAATGATCTGAAGCTGCATTCTTTCCCGACGCGCAAAAAAAAAATTACCTGAAACGTACTCTAAATTGGCCAAAAGGGGATTTTGAACATTTTTAATTTTTGAGCGCGGGTAATTCCTTAATGCGCGTACGTACGCGCGTAATTATGGTTTGAGAAATGCGCTTCAATTTGAAGTTTATGTGTACCAAATATGATTAATCAATGATTATTAGTTATGAAGTTATGATTGATTATGTGATTTTATAAAATGGCGTCTAGATAACGTCACATTATGCTAATGAGCTAGAAAAGATTTCAGTGCTCAGATTTCATAATGATCTATCATTCCTGAAAACTGTAATACTTTAATGCATTATTTTTTGAGTTATCGTGTCTACCAGATTTGTACAGAAAAAAAAACAAGAGGTGCTATGTACATTCGTACATACCACCTAAAAATAATAATATTAGTAGTTATATTAATAATAATATGAAGAAGAATATGGAAAATAATAAAGATGGTCATAATTATCATTATTGTTATTATTGTTATTTTTTTATTATTGTTATTATTGTTATTATCATCATCACAACCATGCTCTTTACACATAAAGTATATAAAGTGCATGATTACTTAACATTCATGTAAATATACTTAAATTCTGCCCCCTAAAACTCCCATTTAATGGTAGTTCACCACGGGCCATGTTAAGATCCCAGTGGTGGCGTTTTACCTTCTCGGTTTTTACTATTACCACTCTTTTTTTTGTTCTTTTTTTTTTTTACTCCAAAGACTAAATATACTATTTACTCATTTACATTCAGAGGAAACCGTTCCACATGGTATCATGCTTGATTTGGAAGAAGACAAGGTATTTTGGGTAACCGCTTCGACTGAGAATCTTTATCGAGCCAACCTTGATGGATCTGATCCTGAAATCCTCACTGCTACATTGGACGTCCCACGTGGTATCACCATATCGTACAATAGAAGGCAAGTGCATGTATGACCTTTCATAATACGCGAAACGGGTTCGAAAATACATGGGCCGACATGAGGAGTTATCATTAATACCATTTTGAAAACTTTTCACAGTTTAGGCGACTTACCGAAAAATGCCGTGGCCCATTGCAAAAGGACCGCCTAAAGGATCTTCTATGGTTCTTTAATATCTTTGGAACGATCTCTCCATGACTGCTTAAGGGTCTGACTTTTTTGTTAATAATATTTCGTTCTAGTAGTCTCCAATAAAATGCCACATGTTCGCTCTCAAGAATGAGAGAATGATATATATCTTGTAATTAAAGATCTAAGATAATTCGAATGGTAATCTTTTAGTCATCATTTGACAATCTTATTGGCTTTTTAAAGGACGCTTGCCAATCTTTTTTTTTTTAATATCCCATTGATGTTTTGTTTGAATAATAAGTTTAGACTACCTTTAATGTTGGGTTGAAATTTAAGAGCTATTCCACATAGACATCATTTTTCTCTCGTTTCGGAGACTGTTGAAGGGATTTTACCTATTCTATGTATCTCAATGATTTTCCAGGGTTCTCTGCTCTGAATTAGACCGGTATATATCATTGTTATTTAAATGTTAAGCACCCTTCGATAGTGTTTGTGTGCTTCCGCCACGAAAAGTGGTATCAGAGGCAGAAAGCAGTATGTCTTCCGTCCATACATGCGCCCTGTTTACCCGCTATCGTGACATCTTTAAGAGCTGATATTTCCACCAGAACTGAAGTCTATAATCGACCAACTTGAAAAGATGTATGAATCTTTATAATATGTGTGTGTGTGTGTGTGTGTGTGTGTGTGTGTGTGAGTGTGTGTAAACATGTATGTTGTTTGCGTGTCTTACCACGTGAAGGTTTCGCACTTCACCTTTAACCCGTGATGAAATCATAATACATGTTTAGCCTTAATAATTTCTGTGTCAATTTGGTTTCTATAGAAAGCTATACATTACAACTCGGAATGCCAACCCTGCTATCATGAGCATGAATACTGATGGGACTGATGGGACGATTCTTATTGACACAGATATCGTATCGCCAAGTGGCATAACATTCGATTTTGCAGGTGAATATATTAAGTTTTTAGGTTCGGGGTCGTTGTGTTATTTGTCGGAATAACCTGTGAGGCGCCTTTCCTTAAAATAATATTGATTAATTAATGATTATTTTTCAGAAATGTGTTAATTTTTTTTATGTAAAGACCACTACCCCAATCTTTCAACTGTTTCATGCTGATGTCACCCCTCCGTTAGTCCAGTCCTAACCAAGGAGGTATACCACGCAGCAATATTTCGGATCATCTATTAATAATAATAATAACAGTAGGGGCGTCTTATATAGCGCTCAGGTCAGTCATGCATGACGCTCATGGCGCTTTACAAAGAATGTTTTTTACACATTATTACCCCGGTCATAGCTGAGCAGGCCAAATATGTAGCACTCAAGCATATCGGGTACCCAATTTGCACCTGGGTGGGGAGGAGCATTGTAGACAAAACGCCCATGCCCTAGGACGTAAGTGTCATACCGGGGTTTGAACCCACGGTCCTTGCTTTCTCAGTCCAGTGATATGACCACTAGATCATAGATCATATTGATCTATGATCTATTAAAATCTAAAAATCTATTGAAAAAATGAAGCGTGAAAGTATACTATAAAAAATTATTCTGCAGTTCTTGTGAATTTTGGTAACTTTTATTTCTAGTTGTAAAGTATGAATTTATCTATTATTCTTTCATGTTCGATATGTGAGCAGCAGCAAACCAATTTGATTTGCCTACTTGGGCCTGTTGGGACTCTCCTTCTGAGTTTGCTGACATGCCCAGGTGGCAATTGTTGATGCCGAAGGTGGTTATTGTTTGCAGTTTCATATATTTACACAAATAAGAACAAAAACACAAAATGGTAAATATATATATATATATATTGATACCCTAGAAATAAGGCAAAGACTCAAAGGACAATTAAATTCATTCTAAATTATCAAAATTGGCAGAACTTTGAAAATATATTTTCTTTTAGATGTAATTTGAAAATAACACTGAGATATTGTTTAAAATAATTATTGACAGAGCAACGTTTGTATTGGGCAGACGATAATCTGGACAAGATAGAATCAATGGATCCTGATAATATCTCTGATCGGGTGGTTATTATCTCAGTCAACGAAGGCTCTGGTCTTAATTTATTTCCTTATGGTATTGCACTCCACCATGAAGATGTCTACTTCACCGATATCAACAACCGAGTAATCATTTTTGTCGATTTTCCATCGGCTGATGTTCACGTTTTGAACTATACCTTTACTACACCTGCTGAAGTTCACATTTACACAGGTACGTTGAAGATATCTTGCTTCGAATAATGAAAGGTCAGCTCTTTGCTTTTCGATATTTTTAGTTTTTTCTTCATAATTATTTCGGATGAGAATATTGTATTCAAATAATTACTAGAAATTACTGGATGTAAATCTGTTTGCAGTTTTTTTTTTTTTTTTTTTTTTTTTTTTTTTTTTTTTTGCTTCCAAAACTCATTTCAATGTGTATGATTATAAGCCATGTACTCACTTGCCAATCAGATAAGTCATCGCAATACAATTTAGCAATTATTTACCTGGGGCGTTTTACCAAGTTGTTCGTAAATTAACTTTAGGAAATCTTTGTTTAAAAACCCTTCTGGTGTTATTTGTAACCTAACGGACTCGCAATGGAGTAGTTTGAATTATCTAATTATTTATTTACTTATTCTTTTTTTTTTTTTTTTTTTTTTTGGGGGGAGTTGTTTTTGTTTTTTGTTGTACATTTGGTGAATGATAGCGGGAATATATTAAGTTTCACTTACCCTAATCCGTTACATCACATCTTTTCTTTTTTTCTCTTTTCTTTTTTTCATATGCAAATGCATCATAATTCTCTTCTTCAGATGAGTGCGCAGGTGCATGCTTGAATAATGGAAGCTGTATTAGGAAGTTGACTTCTGTAGAGTGTTCATGTCCATACGGCTTTGTTGGACCTAGATGTGAACTTGGTAAGTGCTTATGAGATTTCGATATCAGGCCAAGCAGTTCTTCCACCCTAATGCTTGATACTCTGTAAAATCAATAAACAGATTAATTTTCCATTTGTTTCGGCGTTTTAATATTTTTGACAGCCTAATAAGGGACTACGTTTGTACATTTGCCTCAGTCCAGAAATGATAACGTGGATGCTCGAGTCTTTTTGGTGTGAGGGTGTCAGTTCTATCGTTTCCTTGTTACGAAAATTATGTTGTATCTTATCTGTATCCTTACTATCTTTAATAGTCTATGCAAACTCCTATGTAAACTTATAATAACATCGATTAAAGCATATACGTAAAATTCCCTGTTACGTCTACGATTAAAGGGAGTAGGAATTAATCGACCCGTATATTTTTCTGTGTTGGCTCAGCGTGCACTGTTTATTATGTAATACATGAATATTCCTCGTTAAAATTGTTACTCGACAGGTAATATCGCAGTACTGATTTTTTAAATTTTTTTTACTTATTATTCTATCTGGTACAAGAAGCATAGGATGATGTATATATGTATTATTATTTTGCCAACTTTTTGTCGCAGATGTATGTACAGATAGATGTGAAAACGGGGGTACTTGCAGAGCGTCGGAGAGAGGTTCAATATGCATCTGTCCCGAGGGATTCAGCGGCTCAAAATGTGATTCAAGTAGGTCAAATAATGGGGGCCTTCCCATGAGGCCGAGGGTTCACAAGGTCGAGGATTTTTCCCTACGAGGCCGAGGTCCACGAGGCTGCGGATCTACGAGGCCGATTTTTTTCATGTTTAATTTATTTTTATCGGGATGTTTTGACAGAGACAGACATCCTAATGAAAAAAAAATACGAAATGAGAAGATCGGCCTCGTGAACCTTTGGCCTCGTGGACCTTCGGCCCTCTGGGAAAAATCATCGACCTGATGGACCCTCGGTCTCGTGGACCCTGCCCCAAAAATGCATGTCAAACCATGTCAGTGGAGCTATTTAGTGCAAAAAAATATTACGGTATTTTTATAGTTAATAATTAAATAGGTGCAATAATCGGATTGCATTTTTTTTTTTTTTGAAAATCATCAACCCTTTATACGCCAATGTCAAAACTTGTAATTTGATGTTTATGTTTCAGTACCTAGATGAAAGTTATTCAAGAACATAACGAAATGCAACAAGTGGATAAACTGTATTTCACAAGCGACGTGTATTTTGTCTCAAGTATTATACCTTACAAATAACTTCTGCTTTCTTAAATAGGATCGAAATCTGGACCGATAATCTTCGTTTGTGATGAGGAGGGTGGAGCTATTCTGGAGAGCAGTGCAGACTCCCCGGATTTCAGTCCTCTACCCATACCAAACCTTCTACGTCCAATCGCTGTTGCATACAACCCTGAGGATGATATGCTATATTGGGTAGATTCTGGCAATGATACGCTAAATCGTGCATTTCGAAATGGCTCTGATCACAGTATTATTTCAAGTCGTTTTTCAAGTAAGATCTTGCTAGTAAATTGTATTCTTATATAATAATCGATTGCATTGGCTTAAGGACGTTACACAGTTGAAACGAAGTCCATGTCATTTTCACCAAATTTTGCACAGCGTTACTTTGGTATTAATGTATGTCAAAAATGCAAAAAAATAATAAAGGTTCATGTGCTTGATTTTTTACTACGGGACTTTGAGGATGCCATATTTGGATGGCATGTAAAGTACGCATAATTTAAGAAATTGGCCTCTGTTAGACCTCTGGATTGCAACAAACGAGTTAAAATTGTCATTACTTTGTCAAAACCGTATCAAACTTAATCAGACCTTTCCGATTTGTTACGAAGTTTATACCAAAGATGGGAACATTGTTTAAACTGGCACATTTGTACTTATTTTTGAGCCAGCAGCGCCCTCATGTGGCGAAAATGGTGCGTAAAATGGCAGAAGCCATATCTCAGAGGGTTGGAATCTACACCAAAAAAAAGGGGGAAAAGTATAGTTTAAGGTGCATTTTTTTTTAAACATATGACAGTCTCATCAAAATTTGCAAAGTTGTAGAGGGATTCATCATAAATATTTAGAAACTTTAAAAAAGGGAAGTCCGTGTGCTCGTTTTCGAACTATCAGGGCCCGACTACTTGCGAATCGGCTTGAAAAGTCTCAAAAACGCGCCGAAAACGTCCTTTAAAAATTTGAAAATCCCCTTTAAATTACACTTGATTCAAAATTATGCTTCAAAACATTCAAAATCCATGTCATTTTCATAAATAAATTGCAAAGTTGTAGAGGAATATAAACTAAAAGAGTAGGAACAATAAAAACTGGGGGTCCATGTGCTCGTTTTCAAAATATCGGGGCTATAATAGTAGCGAGTCGATTTGAAAACCACCGAAACGCGCCCAAAATACGCAAATTTGTGGAAACTCTATCTAAATTTCGACTTAATCAAAATCCTGCTCCCGAACGTTTACAATTCATTTCATATCAATCGCAATCTCTAGAATAACACGAACAGGCACCAACATAAATGCTTTACATTTCTCTGCAAGTAGGTAAATAATGAACAAAAAGAAGGAATAAATAACATATTTATAAAGTTCATTTCGTTTAACTCTTTGAGCGCTGGATCGCCCATGAGCCCTAAATAATTTTCCTTTGTGACGCAGTAAATAATGCGCGCCCAGGATGCGTGGTCAAGATGCGCAGAAACATAACTGTGCAACGACCAGCACCCTGTTGCATAAAACTTCTAACCTGAGTTTTTTCCGGTTAAAATCTGAAAACTCCGGTTTAAGTCCTAAAACTCCGGTTACAATATTTTTCTGGATTTTTTACTGCTTTTTCCATTGCATGAAAACATACCAGAGTTTTCAAAAGTATTAATGCAATAAATTTTTAGGGCGTTTTAAAACTCAGGTTGAATAACCTAAGAAATAGGTCTACATAAGCTGAGTTTTTTAACCCGAGAAAACTCAGGTTAGAAAAAAAGTTTTATGCAACACCACCCTGAAAGGATTGATAGTTATGAACAAAAAATTGCAATTATAGTGAATATGATAAATTGCTATGTTTATTCTTTAAACTCTGTGATGTACTATAAGCCTATGGCTACTTGATTAAAAGAACAAAATGATACCTCAAAATGGGCTGTGTTTGAAATATTCCTTTATCAATACAGATAGAATACATTTCCTTCCAGATGTAACAATTGCTAATCCATTTATGTTGTTATTTAGAGTATATCAATGACGAAAGCAGGTATTAGTTCGCCATATGTATACACTTTATTGTCATTTTGTTGTTGTTGATGTTTTATGAAATACATTATTTGTTTATTCATTATTTTTTGGGTGGGGTATTTTACTTTGTGGTAAAAAAAAAGTAATTACTTCAGCCTTTTTCAAAATGTATTGTACCCCGTTACAAACTAGCGATGTATGAATTTCATTCTTAATAATATTTCTTACTCTTTATTGCTATTTGATAGATTTCAGCGACATAGCCATTTCTCCTCAGTCTCGCACTCTGGCCTACATCGCATCTGGTGCTTTATATCTACACTATGGTTATAACTCATTTGATAATAGTGATTCTGTAGTTCCACTTGCTTATTCCATGGTTCAGGATTCGTCGTCAGTATGCCTACGTGCGAACGGGTAATAGTTTCTTTTTATCAGTAAAGCAAACCAGAGCCTACACGCTGCCTCGCACTAATGTATGCGAATTGTGTTTTCCTCGTCTGGGATGCATTTATTAGTGATAATTCTAAATAAATTGGTAATTAAAAAATAGGGATGTTCCTACCATATCATTTATTTATGCATTGTCCTTTATTGGGTTTGGAAAAAAAAAATTATTGGGCCCCTTTTCATAAAAGAATACTCAAAACTCAGAAGTCGGGATAAAAGCAATAGAATGTAGATCTGTAAAATGCAATGAAATGGTTTGGGTTGTCCTCAAACTTCCTCAAATAGCTGTTTTATTCATAATGTTTAGCTTAGTTTGTTAATTCATGTTAAAAACTGACACTTCGGTTCTTTCCTCTTTTATCTACGATCAACTGTACGGCTCCAATTGCTGATTTCTGTATTGTTGAACTCCAGTGACATATATGCCAGCGCTAATAATCTTTCTCGTATAGTGCGTTTGGGTAGCACAATAGGAGACGAGGACACTTTTGTGAAACCATCCTTATCATCTCCATTGAGCATTGCATTTGATCGGCAAGGTAAGTATCGTCAGTGGCAGCGTGTGTGCGGTTGAGAGTGTGAGGGTGTGGACATAATGTGTGACTGTAATGTCAGGGTCTGATGGGTGGGTGATTTAGCGTGCATGTGAGAGTGGGTTATTGGTATGTTCTTGTGTTTATGAAATGTGCAAATAGACTGTGTAAGTGTGGGTGTGTGAGTGTGAGGATGGTTGCATGCGTGTGTCTGTTTGTGTGTGAATATGATAAGGTGTTCGTGTGTGTGTGTGTGTGTGTGTGTGTGAGTGTGTATGTGTGTGTGTAAGAGAGAGGGAGACAGATGAATATGGGTGTGATTTGTTAATGGTGTACTATCTGGTGTCCATGTGTGTGACCTGTTACCATCCAGTATTGTGTGTGGTAATTAAAATGAGAACATTGTTCAAAGTCTAGATTCAATCTTTACAAAGTACATGGCATAGAGTATTATCTCTTGATCATTGAAACGTAGCCATATATATTTTAACTCTAAGATTAGTAATTTTGTCTTTTCTAATTTTGTCTTTTCTAACTATAATGACCAACATGACCGAGTAGTATCCTATTTCACCGGGTGCCTATTCAGTGCTTAGTAATATTTGTTTTAAACACGTTATGAATGTACATGTCATGTCTTGTTATCATAATTATTAGTTTTACAGTAGAAATCAAGTGATGTATTGGATTGTCCCCTCTCTCTTTCTCCTCCCCTTTTTATTTTGTTTACTCAATCTTATTTTGAAACGTTGAATTTAGGATCTCGTCTCTTTATATTGGATGACATCAAACAAACACTGGAGACTTGTAGTCCATTTGGTGAAAATCAGGATGTTCTTTTTCACTACCAAAACACCAAACCAGTGGATGTAGGATGGTATCGAGGAACTGCTTTCTGGACGGACGACAGTTCTTACAATGGAATAGGTTTCATGCCGAAGAGAGGAAGTTCTGTGGCTGGTGTAATGAACATTAATCACTTTCAGAAAGCACAAGGAATACATGTTTATTACGGTAAGTACCAACCTTGTTCCATTACTATTTTTTTTTTAATAAATATCAAATCAGACCATAATCAACTCCAGTCAACTCCCAAAAGAAAGTACATAATACCAAAACTCTAATATTCTGATTCCGTTTGGACTAGAAGGTGCAACTGTGATATTATCTTATAATATTTACAGGCAATGCGTACGAAAGGCCTACAGGAGACGATTGTCTAGAAGACGAGTTTGCCTGCAATGATACTGTCTGTATACCTACCTCGTGGAGATGCGATGGACTTGTAGACTGTGCACAAGGACTGGATGAAAGCGATTGTCTTTTCGATGAAAGTGGTAAGAACATGATATAGTAATATATAGTATAGTGACCATGTGGTCTTCAGCCAATCACTGATGGTCGGATCTATCGAAACTACGGAATTAAAAGGATACACTAGGTTTTGAGGAGATGGTGCTCTCGATACCTTGGCAGATGAAATATAAGCTAACACATATCACAGTCTTCAATAATTTTAGATATATTCACGGTCTATTTGAGTAAACTTGATCCAGAAACCCTCAAAGGGCTGAAATGTGAAAACAAAAAGATTTGCGTGTTCATCGTTCATTTTGATCATAGTATTGTACAATGGTGTAAACCAACTAATAACGTCCGACAAAACAAATGCCACAATTTTGCTACAAAACAAAACTTCTTGTTTTCATGCCTATTCCAATGTTGGACTCTACCCCTTTGAATAGTCCCTATACTGTTTTCAGTATTTGAAAGTTCTATTATTGCGTGTAAACGCATCGTATATATTTTACATTCCTCATAAGAATTAAAAAAAATGCGGCCTCATAATATTACAAAACGTTCTTCGCTTAATTGTACCATTTGTATTTAAACAGACTGTATGACTTAAATAAATTTATCTACATAATGTCGCCGATCATATATCCTGTTGCAGATTCTCTGGTGTTTGTCAGCGACTTAACGTTACAAGGAGTATACATGGCTACAGTAACAAACCTCAGTTTCATCCAGCTACCCTTGACTGGTGTTCAGGCCCCTGTGGCTGTGGATTATGATCCTGTAGAGGGCGTCGTATTCTGGACAGATAGTTATTTAGCTAGGATAAGCTCAGCACGTCTTGATGGAACTAATCAACAGACAGTGGTATCTCAGCTTGGCAGTAAGTTTACGGTTGTTATTGATTGGCTAATGGCACAGAGATATAAAAAGTGTGCTGGTGTACGGTCGGTATTCGCCTTGCCAATGACCGTATTTAACTTTTTTTTACCTTAGCCAAAATACCAGAGATTGTGTCTCTTGATTTTAAATTATTGGTGACGTATATAGAATTTCGACATGCTAGTAATGTTATTTAAAAATTATATAAACAAATTAGTGCTCATTTAGAAATACTAATAAGAATTAAGAAAGTACTTTAGGTTTTTCCGTTCAAGTTTAAACAATCTCCGATCAATTTGACATTTCTTACAAGCACTTTCGTCAAAAATGTGATCGCAATTCAAAAT